>PVJS01054614.1:0-12904 GCA_004027185.1 Glis glis | reverse complement strand
GCTGAGGCTGGCCGTGAACCCGGATCCTCCGGTCTCTGCCTCCCAAAGTACTGGGATTACAAGTGTGTGCCACCACGCCTGGCTTTCCTTCCCTTCCCTTTCCTTTCCTTTCTCTTCTTTTCTTGTTGTTCTTCTCCCTCTCTCTCTCCCTCCCCCACTCTCGATATTAGGGATTGAACTCAGGGGCATTCTACTTCTGAGATACACCTCCAATCCAATTTTTTAAATTTTTTATTTTGAAACCGGGTCTCACTAAGTTGCAGAGGGTCTCGCTAAGTTGTTGAGGGTGACTGAAAACCTGCAATCCTCCGGTCTCAGCCTCCCAACTACTGGGATTACAGGTGTGCACCACCATGCCTGGCTTGCTACTTACTTTTCTAAGAAAATGGTGAATGATATGATTCCTTTACTCACAAACATTTGGTGGCACACCAATGCTTGCATTTTAAAAGTCTCTGAGTGCTAAACGCAACATTCTGTCTGACCTACCCATTATTCCAGCTTCATTCAGAAACTAACTCCCACTCTTTACCTCATTGAAACAGGAAATATTCTTTTTTATTGTTGGTGCACTGTAATTATACATCATAGTGAGATTCAAAGTGATACATTCATACATGCACACATCATTCAGTGTGTTTCCCTCCCCACCTCGCCCCCTCCCCTCCGCCCTCCCTGTATATGACAGAGATTCATAGTATACATTCATATATCCACATAACATTATTTGCTCTCATTCCTTCCCCAAGTCTCTGTTTTCCCCTCCTCTCCTCCCTGCATCCCCTTTCTCTACTCTACTGGTCTCTCTCTGCATTTTCACGAGGTCCCTTTTCTTTCCTATTTCCTTTCTAGTTTCCACATATGAGAGAAAAACATGTGGCCCTTGATTTTCTGAGTCTAGCTGCTCACACTTAGCATGATGTTCTCTAGTTCCATCTGTTTTCCTGCAAATGATATAATTTTGTTCTTCTTTATGGCTGAGTAAAACTCCATTGTATGTGTATACCATATTTTCTCTATCCATTCATCTGTTGATGGGCTTATAGGCTGGTTCCATAACTTGGCTGTTGTGAATCGTGCTGCTATAAACATGGATATGCATGTATCACTATAGTATTCTGACTTTAATTCTTTTGGAAAGATACTGAAGAGTGGTACGTTCCTAGTCTTTTTGAGGAACCTCTATAGTGATCTCCATAGGGGTTGTACTAATTTACAATCCCACCAATAGTGTATAAGAGTTTCTATTTCCCAACATCCTTACCAGCATTTATTATTGTTTGTATTCTTGATGATTGCCATTCTAACTGGAGTTAGATAGAATCTCAGTATAGTTTTGATTTGAGTTTTCCTGATTGCTAAGGAAAACAGGCACTATTCTTAAACATATGTTACATTCTGTTTTTAAGCCAGCACAACTCCTTACACCAAAAATGCTCTCTGTCTTCCAACTCTTTCTTTGTCCCTTCACTTTGGGAAATTTTACCACTATCGCAGTAGCTTGCATGTCATCTCCTATGTGAAGCTTTCTCAGATCCCCTTCAAAAGGAATTGCTATTTGCCTTATGATGCTTAGCTTTATCTTCATCGGAGCACTTAGCAGTATGAATTTAAATGAGACAAAAACTCTCAAACTCTTGGTTTGAATAAGGAATGCAACAGAATCATGGGTCTGTTACTCTTTCATCCTAAAGGGAGAAGAAGAGGACATCACAAGGCTCTTAACACTTAGTGAAAAAAGTGAGGAGTAACCTGTGATTCTCCAGCCTCAGCCTCCTGAGTATGGGATCATAGGCGTGCACCACCATGACCGGCTGAGAGGTCAATGTAAATGTCACAACTTGCACAAGAAATTATTATGTGAGTTCTCCAATCATAATTACTTCTAGTAATTATAAGGTTCTTTTCACAGGACATAGCATTTACACATGAGTCTAGTTGTTTTAAGGAATTTTCTGTTAAAAACAGAAAAAGATTAGAATAGGACAAATGTTTTTTACTAAATTTTCACATTGAGTAAGAGAATAAGAGTGATCATTTTGTGAATGTCTTAAATTCTGTACTTAATCAGAGCAGGCTTTATGATACAAGATAATGTCTGCTTTTCTTACGTTTTAAGGGAAGACAGAGATTTTCTTCTTTTCTTTCTGATAGTATTATGAACTGCATTCCTGAAATTATTTCATTAGGCTGTATTTCAGTACAGGCTTAAGAATGTTAAAACTTATAGTATAGAATTTTTTAATAAATGGAATTTTAGGTATATGATGGTTTTGCTTCCACATCAGAATCTATTTCTGCATTGAGTTAGATCTCCTAAAAGATTGTTTAACCTTGAAACTTCCTCCCTAGCACAGAATTAGTCTGTCTTTGAATGTTCTGAGTGTTGAATCAAAATGTACCCATGTCTGTCAAAGGGGAAAGAAAGTATAATTATCTTTCTATCCACTATCCAAAACTCCAGTGCAATATATGATTCACAAAGAACAATTCAGAGACTAATCCAAAGTGAGTAACTAGCACATTTCCTGGAACGAGTTCAGATGTAATATGAACCTCCAGGGAGCAGAACTCCAGACCTCACCCAACCCAGTCTATGTTTCCTCTTAATTGAGCAGGCTGCATCATGTTTAAGCAGACTCTAGATTAAAGAGTATAAAGCAACCAGTCATGTATTAAAATTTCTGTATTCCTTTTTCAGGGTTCTCTTTCTTCAGCATCCATACATACTCACTTAGCTCAGAGAACATGAGTCCCTGAATCTTATGTCTGGAGTTGTCCAGTGTTAGTCTCATCAGCCCAATATGATATCCCAAACTTCAATGTTTCTTTTCACTTATTAGAACTTATGTTTTCAGTCTTCCCAGGGTTATGTTAGCTAAAGCTGATATTCATAGAGGTAACATTTGCACTTGGACTGAGGTCCATTAAATGATTAATGTTGGACATTGCAGGACCAATAGAGACATTTTCTGTTGGAGGAAAAAAAAATAAAGCTTCCTGGATATTCCTAAAATCTCAGCTTCCAAGTCTACTCTTTTCATTTTTGCTTTAAATTTTATTTTAATTTTTAAATTGACATGGGAGAGTTGTACTTATTTTTGGGATTCAGTATGATAATTCCATACATATATACAATGCATAATGATCCTAGTCTACTTGTTTGTACCAGGGATTGATCCTAGGAACTTCTACCTCTGAGCTACACTCCCAGCTCTACTTCATTTTTTATTTTTAATTTAATTTAATTTTTTTTTTTTTGCAGTACTGGGGATTGAACCCAGGGGCATACTACCTCCGAACTACACCCCCAGCCCTATTTTTTATTCTTTATTTTGAAACAGGGTCTCACTAAGTTGCAGAGGGCCACACTAAGTCATTTTGTATTTTGAAACAGAGTCTCACTAAGTTGATGAGGGCCTTGCTAAATTGACGAGGCTGGCCTCGAACCTGCAATCCTCCTGTCTCAGCCTCCCAAGTACTGGTATTACAGTCATGTGCTACCACGCCTGGCCCTAGTCTACTCTTTAGATTAGGCTTGCCTGAAATTTGCATCACCTTAAGGTATAGAGAAGATCCTCATTTTTCTTGTTTCCTTAGAACTTATTTTTGTGGGTACAAGGAGTAATGCCAGAGTCCAGGTAATCTTTTTTCATCATCCATACATTGGTCATCTATATGTACGCTTTCCAACGTAAATACTCCAATGTCAGTCTATGAGAGTCCAAGTTACCACAGATACTTAGCACCCAAAAACTCAGTCTTCTGACGTCTGCTTGAGCTGAAATAATCTACAGGTGACAAACAGTGCATGTTGGATGACAGAGAAAGTGAATCCATTTCCGAACTTTCCTATGTCCATGTTAAGAACAACTTTGGAAGATAATGTAACATCTGTGTTGTGAGCTTACAAGCGAAAGGGGAGTGGTTCAGTCTGAAACTGCATTATCTCTGCCAGTCACACATGAATGGCTCAGAAGAAGCCATGGTTCTTTAACTGAAGTCTTAGTCATATCTTCCAAACCATACAAAGTCCACAAGGAATTATTGAGGGGACAGGGTGGCTCCTTCAACCTGTCCCCTGGCCTGGCAAAAGGTGTGGTTCTTTCAATCTAATCTCTCAAAGCCACCCACTCCCTTTGTACCCATCCTCTTATAGCCCTTGGGTTCCTTTAATCCCGTGATTCCTAATCCACATTGTGCATTAGAATCGCCTAAGGAGACAAGTAACCAGGCAAGTCTCAGAAGAGAGGTTAAAAAATAGAAAGGGGTTTAAAACAATGTATGGAGATGTGTACAGTCTTCAGGCAAATAAACTGCCATCTGGGAAAGATAAGAAGTTCTTAAGCACTGCAGGGCTGTGATGACTGTGAGAAAAAGGAAAAGTGGTAAAAAAGTTACTCAGAGCGAGCACTGAATGCTAATCAGCAGCTGGTGCTGTCCCCATAGATAGCAAGGTTTCTGTCCAGAGCAGCAACAGTAGTGAGAGAAGAGGAAAACTAAAGTGTAATGAATCATTCACAGTTACAGACTTTTTTTTTTGGGAACTGGGGATTGAACCCAGGGGCATTTTACCTCTAGCTATACCTCCAACCCTTTTATTTTTTATTCAGAAACAGGGTCTCACTAAATTACCAAGGGCTGGCCTTGAACCTGCAATCCTCCTGTCTCAGCCTCCTAAGTACTGGGATTAAAGGCATGCACTACCATCCCTGGCTGGCTATGGACTTTTTTTTTTTTTTAGCTGAGTGTTCATAACCTGAGAATTACATATATTTCAGTGTTCAATATATCAGCCAACATCTAAATTTTGTTTTGTGTTTTTTACAGTACCGAAGATTTTACCCAGAGTCTTACACATGATAGGCAAAGACGTCCTCTTTTTATTTTTATTTTGAGACACAGTCTTGCCAAATTTCCCAGGTTGGCCTCAAACCCTTGATCCTTTTGCCCCAGCCTCCCAAATTGCTGGGATTACAGGGTGTGTATTCAGCAACATCTAAATATATCAATATGTAATATATAACCAACACTTGACTAGTACTAATGATATGCCCCTCTTGGGCAAAAGGAATTCTAGATGAAGTAAACCTAGTAACTTGTGCCACCATTAAAAAAAATCTGTAAAAGTAATAGCTTTCGATAAAATTTCCCAACTACCTCTTGATATTCACTCAATTGAACACCAAATATGCTTTGTCTCACTTTCTAACATTTAAGATCTTTTATTCTATTTTATTACTTTTCAATTGTATTTAATCAGTAAAAGTATTATATTTTACCATTTTAAAAATAGAGCATTTCAGCCAGGCGTGGTGGCGCATGCTTGTAATCCCAGTACTCTGGGAGGCAGAGACCGGAGGATCTGGGTTCACGGCCAGCCTCAGCTCGCTCTCTCTCGCTCTCTCTCTCTCTCTCTCTCCCTGTCTCTCTCTCTCTCTCTCTCTCTACCTAGTGAGGCCCTCCTCAACTTCGTGAAACCCGATTTCAAAATAAAGTATAAAAAAATAGGGCCGGGGGTGTAGCGCGGAGGTAGAATGCCCCTGGGTTCAATCCCCAGTACTGAAAAAAAAAATAGAGCATTTCAATAAGTTTATAGATTAAATAAGTTTTTGCTGGTCAGTCTGGAAAAGTAAACAACTAATACAGAAGAAGAAAAGATAAACCAGAATACACAAGTAAAAAATTGAAAATAGTTTCTGATTAATGTTTTTATTTTTAAGCTTTATAGATACATTTGATTATCTCAATTCTCTATGTATGTAACTGATCACATTTTAATAAAGAGATAGGTTTAAATGCATGCATATAGAAAAAGGCTGAAAGAAGAAAGATAAGCAATTCTCTTTGGGTGGGGAGATTAGCTGTGTTTTCTAAATAATCCAGAATAAGTATGCATTACTCTTGTATTAATAAATTGGCTTGGAGTTTTTTGTTTGTAAGTTAGACTAACATGTTTTTTAAAAATTGGCCCAGCATTGTCCGGCCAAACAATGACCTAATCTATTTCTCATGTGTCCTTACTAGGAACACTGTGAGCAGTTCTAGGTACCCGTGAGAGTGTTCACTCTTGAAGGAATAAAAGAACTATAATATAAAAAGGTGTTCTGCCATTCTAAATTAAGTAATGAGAAATGACAAAAGGAGATGTGCGCTCGGCATATAAGACTTCCTAGAGGAATCTAAAGACATCGGGAATGAAGATTATTGGCTGCAGAGGACAACTGTGGAAAAAGGAATTTAATAATGAAAAGGACTATGAATTGTTTTTGAGATACAATGACTTGAAAACATGGGAAGTGTGTCAAACAGAAGATGAGGACAGGCATGAATGAAATACTTTGCTTGGACCCAATCAATATTTGTTTATCATTATTTTAGTTACTGTTCATGTAGCCAGACACTTTATTTCTTAAAAAAATCACTGTCAAGAACCAAAAAGTAATTTAATTGTGAAATAGTTTTAGTTAGATCAGTTTTTCTGGTTATTGAGCATTGTATAGGAATAAATTCATCTTCATGCACATCATGGCTAATCTCAAATAGCTTCCCAATTCTTTAAAATGCCAAAGCATGTTTTCCTATCATAAAAATATTAAAGGCATTTTTCTATCACATGGTTTATAGCAGAATAAGAAAATCTAATCAAAAGCAGAAATATAATTAGCTAAATCAAGGAAAGTGTGACATTTGCCCATGAACTTTCTATTCAGGTGATCTATCCATTTGGGGAAATCATATGACTGGAGCATGACAAAAATATGAAAGGATATCAGGCTTCCCTTACAAGATATGGTTAGGTATTAGGAAATGGATGCAACCTTTATGTGACTTTCAAGATCTACATGGAAAGAGTTAAAGAATACATGAAACAAAAAGTCATGTCAGTTATTATTAGCAATGGTCTATTTTTCAGAAAGCAATAGGAGTGCCACTGTACATGGTGTTACATGAAAAACTGATTTTACCTGGTTTACCCTCACGTTCTCCTTCCCCCTTTTAGCTCCATGCTGCACATAGTAGGGAACGGGTCTTTACCATATGCCCTTAGAAATCCTGTTTCACTTCACTCAGAGCCTAGAAACAGTCTGGTCCAAAACTTGAAAATTTTAAGAGCTGATGTCCCCATACTGCTCCTCAACCTTGAACTCTCTGGACCTCTAAGCTCTTAAGATAAATTTGTTAAAAATGATTATGCTTAAAATTTTTTGTGTCTAAATCTGATAGGGCAGAAGATCTTTTGGTTTTTTCTTCACACTGATAATATTTACCATGATTATTATTTACCATGACTCTGCATATGACCTTCTTTCAAAGATAGAGTAAAGACATTTCCCCCCTTGGAGGGAGCAACTGTGAAAAATCTCTTAATATGTTGGGGGAAAAATTGACTAAAATTTGCAAATGTGTCTTTGTGCATGTGGAACATGGAAAATAATCTAGATCTGGCCAGGTGTGGTGGCGCACGCTTGTAATCCCAGTACTTTGGGAGGTAGAGACCGGAGGATCCGGGTTCCCGGCCAGCCTCAGCTCTCTTTCTCTCTCTCTCTCTCTCTCTCTCTCTCTCTACTTAGTGAGGCCCTCCGCAACTTCATGAGACCCGGTTTCAAAATAAAGGATAAAAAATAGAGCCGGGGGTGTAGCACGGAGGTAGAACGCCCCTGGGTTCAATCCCCGGTACCGCAAAAAAAAAAAAAAAGAAAATAATCTAGATCTGAAGAAAATCTACTAATGGTGTTAAAAGTGAGTATTTCTGAGGATTGAGATATAATTATACGAGAGTATTGTTTTCTTCAGTATATCCTCTTTATTTTCTAGATTTTATTTTTGCAATGAATATACCTTCATAATGAGAAAAAAATTATTTCTGAAAAAATAATCGTGCACTTTTTATAAGCACAGTAATTTGGGAAATAAACAGAACAAACCTCCTTCCCTCTTAGAGCTTTCAATAAGACACAAATAAATTGACACTATGCAATAATATTTTATTGCCTGTTGTGCTCTGTAACTTTTTCATTTTTCTTCACATACCCCATCTTCTTCAATCTAACAGTGCAGAATATGTGTGAATCCACTTGATGATATATTATTAGTAGTTGTAAATAATGTTGATGATGAAATGGCAATGCATATTTTATAGTAGTAAGTTACAAACATAAGATAAAAATGACAAAAAGGCTATGCATAGTTCCTAAAAGGAAAGCAATCTAGATAGCAGTAATTTTTCTTTCTAAATTTACTATTATAAGCATATATATATTATAAGCATATATATATTATAAGCATATATATATATATATATCCCATAATGGGAGAGAAATATGCTTGTAGTAATTTTTAATATGTATGACAGCCAAAGGATGATTCTGTGTTAATGCATAATGGGAATTCAATGAAGAGAGACCACTGTGAGAAGATGGTGACTCTTTGAGAAGCAATGCGGGGCTCCCTGTGTGCTCTGAAGGGAGAGTGAGATTCTGTAAGAATGTGGAAGGAGTGCCTTCTAGAAAGAGAAAGAACAGGTGGAATAACTAGAAGCAGTGCATCTGTGCAACACGGCAACAGTCGCGTGTTCATAGGGTGGCCGTGGGATTTAAGGAAAGTGGTACCCCTGGCACCAAGGCTGGTGAGAGACTCCAGGAAATATGAGTCATCACGGTAATGGTGACAGGAGAGCTGAGAGGGGGTGTCCTCAAGACAGAGTCTAAAGGAACATGTCGCAAACCTGTTAATAGTCTTGTTCCTTGAACGGAGATAAAAGCACCAACTAGGCCTCCCTTTCTTCTCAAGAGAGAGAGCTGGAGGAGAGCGCCCACGTGGGAATGGGAGCGGGTATGCAGGGGAAGGTGATCAGACAAGTTGGGGACACTGGGAGCTAAAAGTTTTGGAGGTAAAGGAAGAATGGAGAACAGAGATGGCATAGAAACAAGAGAGGGGATTTTCAGGAAAGTCATCAACTGTTCCACGAGAGGAGTCACGGGGAGTTAAGTAAACAGAAAGAGAAGCCACCCAGTGCTATACTAATTATCTCACCACTTGAAGCATCTGCCTTCCCTATTGTAGTATGTGCTTGCAGTACACTGTGGTGAAACCAGTCCATTCTGTGCTAAATCTGCTGTGTGCTTAAAGGGATTTTAACTTCATACATAAAGGCCAGTTGCTAAGGGCCATTAAATGCATCTCCCCTCACGTACTGTATGATGAGCAATTAGGTGAGGGAAAAATACTCAGAGTCATTTATCAGGGAGTGTTAAAAAACATTAAAAAAGGCTATGCAAGGACATTTATGTAGATTGAGGAAAAATATAAGGTTTAATTCTCAGAAGCAAATAGAAAACTCCATCCAAATCTTTTTTTTCCTTTCAAAAAGCTTTGTCAAGCTCAGTGTGGTGGTGCATGCCTGTAATCTCAGACAGGAGAATTGCAGGTTTGAGGCCAGCCTCTGCAATTTAGTGAGGCCCTCACCAACCTAGTGAAACCCTGTTTAAAAAAAAAAAGAATAGGACTGGGAGTGTAGTTCAGAGGTAGAATCCCCGTGGGTTCATGATGGAAAGGCAAGTTCCCCTATGGCCCCAAAAGCCTAGATGAGGTTCCATTTATCAGGTATTTTCTCTGTGCCAGGCACTGCACTAAATAATGTGTTCCACATTATTAACCAACTCTGTGGCAAGGAGTCTGATCATCCCAATTGCAGCTGAGAAAACACGGAGAGTGAGGCCAAGCGGCTTGCCCAAGGTCCCCAAGCAAGCAAGTAGTAGAGCCAGCCTGTCAGTCCTGCCAATAAAGCTAGCTCCTAGCCGGGGATGCTGTCTCATGCCTGTAATCCCAATACTTGGGAGGCTGAGACAGGAGGATTGCAGGGTCAATGCCAGCTTCAGCAACTTACCAAGACTCTCTGCAACTTAGTGAGACCTTGTTTCAAAATAAAAAGTAAGCCGGGTGTGTTGGCACATGCCTGTAATCCCAGTACTTGGAAGGCTGAAACAGGAGGCTTGCAGGTTCAAGGACAGACTCAGCAAGTAGTGAGACTCTCATCAACCTAGAGAGACCCTCTTTCAAAATAAAAATTAAAAAATAGGGCTGGGGTGTAGCTTGGAGGTAGAATGCCCTTGGGGGTTTAATCCCCAGTAAAAAAAATTAGTAAGTAAATAAATAAATAATAAAACAGGACTGGGGGTGTAGCTCAGAATGCCTCTAGGTTCAATCTCTAGTACCACAAAAACAAACAAAAAACGCTGTGTCTTCCAGTCACCCTGCAGCACCACCTTCTGGTGCTATATATCAAAGTCCCCTGTTCGCCGCCAGCCTCAGCTACTTAGTGAGGCCCTCTGCAACTTCGTGAGACCCGGTTTCAAAATAAAGGATAAAAAAATAGGGCCGGGGGTGTAGCACGGAGGTAGAATGACCCTGGGTTCAATCCCCGGTACCACAAAAAAAAAAAAAAAGAAACCATCTGCCTTCTCAGAATTTCAGGAAGGTCCATGAGATGCCTGCCACCAAAAAACATGGTGAGTTAAAAATAAGCCAGGCCAGATGAGGTAGTGCATCCTTTGATCCCAGCTACATGGGAGGCTGAGGCAAGAGGATCAAAAATTCAAGGCCAGCTTGGACAATTTAGTGAGACCCTATCTCAAAATAAAAAATGAAATAAAGGACTGGGGTTTAGTTCAGTGTTAAAGCATGTGCCTAGCATACAGAAAGCCCTGGGTTTGATCCCCAGTACTACACACAAAATAGTTTTTAAATTATCGCAGAATAAACTACTGACAGTAAGGATGAATCTCAAGAACATTATGCTAAGCAAAAGAAGCCTGAAACAAAAACTGCACATCTGATTCCATTCAGGAGAAGTTCTGAAAGAGAAAGTGCTAGAAAAAGCAGAACTATATGACAGCAAGCAGATCAGTGGTTGCCTGGGGCCAACAGAGCAGAAGGGGACTGAGTGAGGGGCAAGAAAAAGCTTTTTGGTGTGATATAAATTATGTTTATAATTTATGTATATATGTAATTTATGTATATTTATATGTATAAATTATGTTTCGCTAAAACTAAAAAAAGAGGAATTATTTTTCTTTTCATAAATATCCTTGAAGAGATGTTTCATTTAAGTTTTGTATTTAAGTGGCCCATGTTGAGCCGGGCGTGGTGGCGCACGCTTGTAATCCCAGTACTTGGGAGGCTGAGACAGGAGGATTCGGGTTCACGGCCAGCCTCAGCTACTTAGTGAGGCCCTCCACAACTTCATGAGACCCGGTTTCAAAATAAAGGATAAAAAATAGGGCTGGTAGGGCTGGGGATGTAGCTCAGAGGTAGAATTCCCCTGGGTTCAATCCCTGGTACCACAAAAAAAAAAAAAAAGTGGCCCATGTTGTCTGTTTTAATAAAGAAGGCTCTCCTAGCATGGCACGGTGATGCATGTCTGTAATCCCAGTATTTGGGAGGCTGAGACTGGAGGATCGCAGGTTCAAGGCCAATGTGAGGTAATTTAGCATGACCCTGTTTCAAAATAAAAAATCAAAAGGGCTGGGGCTATGACTCAGAGGTAGAAAGCCCCTGAGTTCAATCCTCAGTACCACAAAAATAAATGAATAAAAGGAAAGATATCTTCATATTAGAGTTAATATTTGGAAAACTGCAGTGGTTCTTCTGGTGGCACCATTAGTATAATTAGGAAAAAATTGATCAAGTGTGAACTGGGTGTGATAGTACAGGCCTGTAATCTCAGATACTTAGCAGGCTGAGGCAGGAGGATTACAAGATCAAGGCCAGGCTGGACAACTTAGCAAGACCCCCATCTCAAAACAAAATATAAAAAGGGCTACGGATGTAGCTCAATGGTGGAACATTTGCTTGGCATGTGTGAAGCCCTGGGTTCAATTCCCAGTACCACACGAAGAAAAAAAAAAAGTGATCAAGTGAACTCATAAAAGCAGATCCTCCCTAGCTGCACATAGATATAATTGTCTAGCGTCTCCTGGTGGCAGCACCTCAAAACTTCAGCTCATTCATTCAGCAAATCATTCACTAGCCATATAAACCATATGAAAACCGTCATTTTCATAGGTCAAACATGGTCATATGTTGGCATCTCCAAATGACTCGATCTTGTATAAAGAACAGAGCTGTGTAGGCCCTCAAGGACCCTGACAAGAAGAGTTCAGATTTTATTTTAATTCAGAAGAAAGTCACTGAAGACTTTTGCCAAAAGAGACAACATAATTCAATTTATACTTTAAAATGTAACTTTTGGGCAAAGGAAATATTCCATATCTTGATTATGGTAGTGATGTGATTATATATATTTGTCAAAAAATCACTGACATGTATACCTTTAAAAAAGGTTGAATTGGTCATTTGTACTCTCTATAAATTATACCTTAATAAACCTAACCAAAAATAAACAAAAACTACTCTGAGTTAAACCATTGAAAATGGTTTTTCTGGAAGATATTAGAGATATTATTTTATCTTGTTTGTGTGTTTCCTTTCTGTGATACCATTTGATTCTTTGCCTACTTAAACTCTGAATGTATATTTTTAGTAAAATTAGAATTATATTTAAGAGATAATTCTATAGAAAAGTTTATATGACAGAAAGACTACAGACAGATCATTCAGGAGATTATGGCAAGAAATGATGGTAGAGAGCCAGGCATTGTGGTGCATGCCTGTAATTACAGTACTTGGGATGCTGAGACAGGAGGATTGCAGGTTTGAGGACAGCTTCAGCAACTTAGTGA
The DNA here is from genome assembly GCA_004027185.1 of Glis glis. Taxonomy (NCBI): domain Eukaryota; kingdom Metazoa; phylum Chordata; class Mammalia; order Rodentia; family Gliridae; genus Glis; species Glis glis. The sequence continues at coordinate 161 of PVJS01054614.1, read as the reverse complement.
GGCTCTCAGCAACCTAGAGAGACCCTGTTTCCAAATAAGAAATAAAATCGGACTGGGGGTGTTACTTGGAGGTAGAATGTCTCTGGGTTCAATCCCCAGAATCACACATACATAAGAAAATGGGGGGAAGGAGAGGAAGGTTAGACGAAAGGAGAGGAGAG
>PVJS01054613.1:0-12904 GCA_004027185.1 Glis glis | reverse complement strand
AGGGAGAGAGAGAGAGAGAGAGAGAGAGAGAGAGAGAGAGCGCTGAGGCTGGCCGTGAACCCGGATCCTCCGGTCTCCACCTCCCAAAGTACTGGGATTACAAGCGTGCGCCACCACGCCCGGCTGAATGTCCCTTCTAACCAAGGCATTCACTTGCATGATTTGGGCCCTTGAACTAGGAAAGCAGTCTGTGCCACTAGAAAACATGAATTTGACTTTCTTCTCTCTGCAAAACTGACTTAGCCAGGGAAGATTTCCTGATTTTGATCTCATAGCATCAGTTAATAATAGATCCACTTGGAGGTTCTGAAATAATTTCTACCAATCTTACCTTTTCTTTCATTTTTTCCACCTTATGTTTGAGCTGGGGTACTACATTGTTGGGTGGCAAGCCTTTTTCCAATTGATTCACAAATTTGGCATATTTTGAAACCTGACTGTTTAGGACTTCTGGATCCAAGCAATCGAATTTGGACTACAAAAGTTTAAAAAACAAAAATGTTAAAAAATATGATGAAAGTCAAGCTTGAAATAGTAAAAAAATGTTTTACATTACTCAGATTTTCCTAGCACTTAAATTGCTAATCCAAATCAACTATATACTTTGGGAAATAGCTTTATTTATTAAATTACTAACAGTAAATCAGGTATCAACCTTTTATTCCTGTGTTTGTTTCCCTCATCAAATGCAGTATTATAATCCCTGGAATTCATTCCTGAGAATCAATACTTATGAAGTCTTTAAAAAGAAAAATAGCGGGGGGCATTAAGAGCTGTGTGCATTTATGTTAACATCAAATAGATATTCATTGCAATGTAAGACTCCAATGCACCAATAAAAGCACGTTAAAAAAAAGAAAAATAGCTAACTTTTACTTTTGGTAACCCAAAATTGTAAATAATACATGTAATAAAAATGTTTTAAAGATGCACTCCCAATATATACTTATATCAATAACAGTATTTCTCAGTTATATAAATATATACGTGTACACTTTCATTAACATGTCCGTCATATGGACTGAGGGCAATAGGAAAGTGTATAAATCTTGATTTTTCTAGATTCAGTATTTTCCTTCTGCTCCCTAATGGGTTTTCTTTTGCATTTCCCTAGGGTGAGTGCATCCTACTTTGGAAGCCATTACTCTAAGGTATGGTGGAAATCAGAAAATTCTCTAAGCTTCTTCCTTACTTCTCAGGAGTATTTGTTTTACTTCTGAGATAAGTGATAAATGAGCTATAGGAGAACACTTAAGATTCTCTGATATTATACCATATTTTTTTGTTTTCTTTTTCTCTCACCAAATGGAAAGTTTTGTGAAGGTTTGGACTTGGTCCTTCCTATTCTCCACTGGTACTCCCAACACCTGGAACATGGGAAACCTGGGAAGCATTTCCTATGTCACTAGTTTTTGACCAAGATATGTGGCTTCTAATTATAGGCATCAGCACAGGTAGGATGTATGAGAAGTAGAAAACAATATTTGTGACGTTGGTGGTACTTCCAACATATCTGTATCACACTTGGAAGTATAGGTGGCCATCTATTCTGCCTTCTAGGTGGTACACCCTTGTTATAGTTTATTTTATTTTATTTTATTGTGGTACTGGGGATTGAACCCAAGGGCATTCTACCTCTGAGCTACACCTCCAGCCCTATTTTATTTTTATTTTGAAATAAGGTCTCACTAGGTTGATGAGAGACTCACTACTTGCTGAGGCTGTCCTCGAACCTGTGATCCTCTTCCCTCAGCCTCCCAAGTACTAGGATTACAGGTGTTCACCAACATAACACCCGGTTTGTTATGGTGTAAAGCATAACACCAGGCTTGTTATGGTTTAAATATAAGGATTAACCCTAGAAACCAAACTCTATCGTTGCCATTGTTACTTGGCTCCCTAATTAAAAGAGTTTACTCCTCAGCTGTTAAGGGAAGATCTTAAATGTTATTACTCTCATTTTGTTCTATCACAATGAAAAAAATAATTTCTTTTTTAGCTGGGCATGGTGGCACACACCTGTGATCCCAGTACTTGGGAGGCTGAGGCAGGAGGATCACAGGTTTGAGGCCAGCCTCAGCAACTTAGCAAGAACCTCAGCAACTTAGTGAGACCCTATTTCAAAAACAATCAAAAAATTTTTAAAAAGGGTTGGGGTGTAGCTCGGAGGTAGAATACCCCTGGGTTCAATATCCAGTACCAAAAAAGGCTTTTAAAAAAACGACAATAAGAACCGAAACCTAAGCTAACAAAAACCTGAAGCATGTAGATCACAAATAAAATCCTACAATATTCAAGATCACTGGGGTGTATCATGACAACACATGTTTACAAAACATAAAATAGGAATCACGCAACACGGTCCTTTGGTGCTTCCATTATTTAGCCTTCATAAATGAATAACCCCCAAACTCCTGCCTTACAAGAATATTTTCTGCTTTATAGCATTTAGTAACAGAAAGACCTTTTTTATTTTGCTGGAAAACTGATAAAATTTCCCGTAAAATTATAACATTGCACTTTTGCTGACATTAAGAATATACTAGATTGCTAAAAAGTATAATTCATATTATTAGGATTTTATGTTTAATACAAAAGTGATCTAAGAATTGAGAGCATTTTCCTACCTTTAACCATTCTTGTTGGATTTTATCCCATTCTGAGTATGAATCCCAGAGCAATTGTTTGAGCTTCAATTCAGCACTAACTTCTTCCAAAGCTTCAAATTTAGACACTTCTACCTTTAAAAACAACAAAATGCATTACTTAGTTTTCAGATCGACAGCCTTATGGTATCCTTCTATTAGTAATTCTTGATACAGTGACCACCTGTCAGAATGTGGGTCCTAAATGGGGAAAGACAAGGAAAGATAAAAAGAAATGAAAATTAAAAATGACATAAAATTCCACACATATTTCAATTTTCATCTGAATTACAAACTGTAACTATTTCTTTAAAATTTAAATAGTCTTAAAAGGCATAAATATTATAAGAGCACCTTATGCATTCATATATTAGTTGAACCAGAGATATGCATGTACATGACTAGCCTTTTTGGAAAAACAGATTCGTTTTCAGAGTCAGTGATTTCTTTTAGGGCTTCTGCACTTGGATGATGGAAGAGAAATATGTCTATGTGGTAGATGGTGATGGGGAGGATGGGGAGGTTTAAGACAGAGAGGAAACTCTGGTTTTTTACTTCTTTCTAGACCCATGGACCATATAAACTCTGCGAGGAGGAAGAATACAAGAAAATCTAAAGAAGGTGTTTTCATGGTTTTAAGATTGCCTTGGCTTGGAGGTGGGAAAACCTCTAGGTTGCTGGTCGGGCCCTGTGATAAACTAGAGCTCTGACATTGGGGGTTTAGTCTTGTTTTTCATTTGGAGCGGGAAATAATTTCCTGCAACCTGGACCATTTGGGCATTCACTCTCACTCTCCAAATGATTGCAGCTGTGGAAGGGAAGGAAGGTTCAGTCAGAGACACTCACGAGGAGACAATCAGTCCAGTATAAATGTAACATGTGGGAGGAGGGAGATGATTCTGTTTTAGGCTTTTAACAAAAATTATTTTCAATTTTTTATTGTGGTAGAACACATGAGATCTACCTTTTAAACAATTTTTATTTATTTCATTTTTTTATTGGTGCATTGTAATCATACATCTTGATGGGTTTCAGGGTGGTAGAAGTATACATGCACACATCACTCATTTAGCCCTCCCCCAATTCCCACCCCCGTTCCCTCCCCCTTCCCTCCTTCTCATGCTCAGCATAGTAGTTGACTTTGATAAGTTTGTGTATGTACATCCTGTGCATTAGGGTGTTTCCCTCTTCCCCCCTCCCATCTCCCTCAGTTAGATCGCCTTCTTTACTTATCTGAGGTTTTATCCATCTTTGTCTGGACTCCCTGCTATGCCCTATTCTCCCTAGCTCCTGCATATTAGGGAGAGCATCCGACTTTTCACTTTTTGTGACTGACTAATCTCACTAAGCATAATGTTCTGTAATTCCATCCACTTCCCTACAAATGATATAATTTTGTTCTTCTTGATGGCTGCATAAAATTCCATTGTGTACATATCCCATAGTTTTGTAATCCATTCATCTGTTGATGGACATCTTGGCTGGTTTCATAGTTTGGACATTGTAAATTGTGCAGCTATAAACATTGATACTCATGCATTAGTCTGGTAATTTGGTTTCCATAGGATTGTTAACTATGACAATGTTAACAATGTTGTACAGCAGAACTCAGGTACTATTTCATTTTGCAGAACTGAAACTTCATCCTCATTTCCCCTTACTTCCAGCAACTGGCAACCACTTTTCTACTTTCTTCATCTACAGCATGATTACATTAGATATCTCATATAAGTAGAATCACGCAGTACTTGTTCTCTGTGACTGGCTTATTTCACTTAGCATAGTGTCCTCCAGGTTCATTTATGTCATGTATAATATACTTTCCTTCCTTTTAAAAGGCTGAAAAATATTCCATTGTCTGTATATAACACATTTTCTTTATCCATTCATCCATCAATGGACATTTACACATTTTGAGTAGTGTAAACAATGTTGCAATAAAAGTGGAACTGCAAATATATCTTCAAAATCATGATTTCAATTTTTTTAAATTGTGTCTCAGAAGTAGGACTGATGGATCCCAGAAGTAGGACTGATGGGTCATTTTTTGAGAACCCACCACACTGCTTTTTGTAGTGGTTGCATCATTTTATATTCTTGCCAATAGTACAAAGGGTTCCGATTTCTCCACATCCTAACACTTGTTATTTATTTTGATAATGGCTATCCTCATTATCATTATCCTCATTTGATAATGGCTATCCTCATTATGGCTTCTTCTGACAAATGTCTATTCAAGTCTTTGTCCGTTTTTAAAATCAGGTTGCTATTTGCTGTTGAATTGTAGAAGTTCTTTATATATTTTTGTAATTCCTTATCAGATACGTGGTTTGAAAGGCATTTTCCCTTTCCTGTAGTTGCCTCTCCAACTCTGTTGATTGTTTCCTTGGCAAAGCAGACACTTTTTAATTTGCTGTAGTTCCACTTGTCTATTTTTGTTCTTGTTGTGTTGGCCTTCAGTGTCCCATCTAAGAAATCATGGCAAAGATCAGTGTCATGAAACTTCCCGCTTATGTTTTCTTCCAGGAATTTACTGTGTTTCTGTTTAGCATCCTTTTGTTTCAACTTGAAGGACTCTGTAGGATTTCTAATAAATTAGGCCCAGTGATGATAAACTTCGTCAGCTTATGTTTATCTGGGAAGGGCTTCATTTCTCCTTTTTTTTTTTCGGTACTGGGGATTGAACCCAGGGGCAGTCTACCTCCGAGCTACACCCCAGACCTATTTTCTATTCTTTATTTTGAAACAGGGTCTTGATAAGTTGTGGAGGGCCTCACTAAGTAGCTGAAGTTGGCCACGACCCTGTGGTCCTCCTGTCTCAGCCTCCCAAGTACTGGGATTACAAGCATGCGCCACCACGCCCAGCTTCTCCTTAATTTTTGAAGGGTAGTTTTGCCAGATATAATATTATTGGTTGGCAATTGTTTTTTCCTTTCAGCCCTTTGGATAGATCATCCCACTCCTTTCTGGCCTGTAAGGTTTCTGCTGAGATATCAACTAATAGTCTTGTTGAAAATTCTCTGCACATTATGTCACATTTCTGTTGTTTTTCAAAATTCTTTGTCTTTGGATACTAAGATTACTATGTGTCTAAGTCTGGACTTCTTTGGGTCCATCCTATTTGGAAACTTTCGGGCTTTTTAAACCTGGATATCCTCCTTGCCCAGATTTGGGAAAGTATCAGTCATTTTAGCTTTTAAAATAAACTTTCTGCCTTGTTGTCTGTCTATTCTCCTTCTGGGACTACCATATTGTGAATATTGGTTTGTTTACTTGTGTCCTATAAGTCCTTTCATCTTTTTTTGCTCTTTTTACTTTATTCATTTATTTTTTGCTCCTTCAACTGGATAATTCCAAGTAATCTATCTTCAACCTCACTGATTCTTTCATTTGCTTGATCAAGTTTGTCATTGAACTCTTCTAGTGAATTATTCAGTTCAGTTATTGTATCCATCAGCTCCAAAAATTTTGGATCTTAAAAAATACATATAGCCAGGCGTGGTGGCACATATGCACCTGCAATCCTAGTACTTGGGAGGCTGAGACAGGAGGATCACAGGTTCAAAGCCAGCCTCATCAACTTACTGAGGCTCTCAGCAATCTTGTAAGACCCTGTTTCCAAATAAGAAATGTAAAAATTGAGCTGGGGGTGTAGCATGGAGGTAGAATGTCTTTGGGTTGAATCCCTAGTACCACAAAACAAAACAAAACATATTTTTTCCATCTCTCTGTTGGAACTACTCACTTTGTGTGTGCGCTGTTATCCTGACTTTGTTAAGCACATTTATGGCTATTCTCTTTTCTTGTTAGCCTAAAGGCTATTTGGAACACCTGCATCTCTTGTCCTTTGTTCCTTTTCTTCCTTATTTCTTTTTTTATGAGATGCATCTTTTAGCCTTTCAAACTCATCCTTTTGGACCATTTTATCACTTGGCATAGGTAAGGATACCTTCTTTCATCAAACCAAAGCACATCAGGCAATACTTGTGGAATCATAACATGCATATGAATGTAAAAGAAGCTTGAATCTTACATAAGAAAGAATAGAGGATTCTTTTAACCACATTTAAAAATCGACATACATTTTAACAGAAACCACAGTTACTTAGTTTTTCCATAGTTCACAATTGCTTTTTAATAAGAAAGGTACTTTGTCTCTCCTGTGTACTAATCTTTAAATACTTAAAAGGCAGGCCAGGCAAGGTGGCACACACCTGTAATCCCAGTACGTGGAAGGCTGACAGGAGAATCACAGGTTTGAGGCCAGTCTCAGCAATGTAGCAAGACATTCAGCAACATAGCAAGACCCTGTTTTAAAAATAAAAAAATAAAAATGGCTGGGAGCATACCTCAGAGGTAGAATGCCCCTGGGTTCAATCCTCAGTACCAAAACAACAATAAATACAACAACAAACAGGAACACATTATATTTTGTATTAGAGACTGTTGTAGCACAATGACTAGTACATATTGACAAACATCAAATGTTTACAATCACATTGTTGAAAGTGCTTGTGCATAAATGCAATTTCTATACACATATTTTTAAAGAAGAAGCACAGAACTGTCATTACCTTGAAATTCTTTTGGTAAGATTTATATTGAAAGGCACGTTTTTGAAGATCATCAAGAACATATTGCAGATCACTCAAAATGAGCTTTATTTTTTCTTGATCAGTATTAATATCCAAAATCTGTGGATCCTGTAAAATTAAGATATACATTGTAAAAAGTAGACAATTGTATAAAGATGTGACATGAGGATAAAATTGTTTTTAAATAGTACCTAATATATTCTCCATCATCTACTTTCATTTCCTATACTTTTCAACCAGTATAACTTCAGCAAAGGAGAGGTGAATATAATAGGGAAGAGAAGGAAGACTATATAAGGAAAATTCCCATTTTACAATAAAGGAATGGAAAGCCCTTAGAATTCTGAGAGGGAGTCTAAGGATAGTAAGAGGGAAAAACCCCTCAGTTCTTCCTATTATACTCTCACAATATGCTTCTGACACAAGGGGTGTGTGTGGTTTTCCCCACGCACCGAAACAACCAATCAATTCTGCATCAGACACCAGCCAGGTGTTCTACAATCCAATTCAACTCTGACACTATTTGGAGATAGCATCCCATTCCAGAGATTGAGGGGTCTGTCCCCAAGACTTTCTCCCTTCAGCTGTCAATCACAAGCCCCAGGTTGTTTTACATTTCCTTGTGACTGACTTGCTATAAACCAAGGTTCCCATGACTATCTCCTTAGGTTTGACTAATTTGCTAGCATGGCTCATAGGACTGAAAGAGATACTTATTTGTGTTTACCAGTTTATTATAAAGGATATTATGATGTATACAGATGAAGAAATGCATTGGATAAGGTATGGGGGAAGGGGCACAAAACTGTGCCTTCCCTGGGCCATCACATCGCCTCCAGGAAACTTCACATGTTCAGCTGTCCAGATGCTCTGAGAACCCTGTCCTTTCAGGATGTAATGGAGACTTCATTGCATAAGCATAATTGAATCAGTGACAACTGTACTCAAATGTGATTGACAAAAAAAGTCTAATGCTAATAGACTGCAGAGGGAAACCAAGGAAGGCCTGTCTGTTCAAGTTCTCCTTGACCTCTCTGTGCAGTATTCCTTCCTATCAGGTATGAAGCAGGACTCCTTCTAAAATGGAGGTCTTATGATCTATTATCAGGATATTTCTTTATAGCTAGCTCCAAGATAGAAATGTAGTTTCTATGACCTGCCTTGAGGAAGAGAAAGTTCCTATGGCCTGCCTTGAGGAGAACAAGAAGCAGGTGAAAGGATGGCAGGAGAAGGTTGAAGATATTTTGCTTTCTGAGGAATGCTTCTGAAGCCTAAAGTGCCCCAACATTGTAACAAAAGACCATCTGCCTCCTTAAGTCCTCTGAAACTGTACCCAAGCTCCTACAGGAACCAAGGACAAAAGACCAAACACTTTAACCATATTGTCCTAGTCATTTAGGAAATAACAAAGGCTAAGGGAGTCATGAGCCAGAAACTGTAGATGAAAACATTTATCTATTTATCTATCTACCTATCATCTATGTATATGTATATCATCTATCTATCTATCATCTATCTATCTATCATCTATATATTATAATATTGTTATGGTCAGATATAGAATGTCCCCTGAGGAGCTCAGGGTTGATATAGTTAAGTCATGAGGTTTTTAACCTAGGCTGTGGGTGTGGCTAGAGAAGGTGGGTGCCTGAGGGTGTGGCCTTAGGGATTGTGCCTGTGTCTTTGAATTCCCTTGCTTGCTTGGTCTCTCTGCTTCTGGCCCCCATGATGTGAGAGCAGAGCCTTGCTCTCTCCCTTTCTCTGCTTTCCACCACCATGCCCTGAGGTCCATAGACCCTGGCCTCACATGGACTGGACCTGGAACCTCCAAGAAACTGTGAGAAAATAAATCTTCCTTCCCCTAGGTTGTGTGGTCAGTTGTCTTGGATGAAGCAGTGAGACTGAGACAAATACCATAGTGTGGAAGGAAGAAAATGAAGAACGTAAATGCCAAGGCATATGTTTTCTAGCTGGCAGTTTGGCATTTAAAACCCATTGAAAGGGAATGGAATACTTCAGCAGCACAGTAGAAGCACCTAACTAGGTTTGGGGGAATCTGAGAAAATTGGAGAAATCTGGAAACTATTATAGTCATAGTCTGGAGAGGCCAGTTATTCCATCTCTTGTTCAGTATGGCCCTGAATTCAAAATGGCAACATGCTCTAGGTTAGAAAAAGTGAAAGGAAGTGTCCAGGCAGAAGGTGCTTGTGTTGACATTCTGGTGTCTCATGGCTTGGTGTGACATACTGGGGATTCTAAAGCTCTCATGTATCTTGGTTCTGGTAGTAGAAACTCTTGAGAGAACTGGTGAATAAGAAAGGGTCAGAGGCCAAGATGAGAAGGCCATAGATTACTAGAGACTACAGGACATAGAAGAAAGGATGGATTGCTGCAGTAGGGGCTAGCACGGTGTTTCAATAAACAGGAAGGACTCTTAGCTAACAGTTCCCTGGGACAACCAGGCCCAGCTCAATCACACCGCAATGGAAACTGCTATGGTCCAGAAGGTAGGATAGGGATCAGACACCCATTCCCTCCATCCATCATGAAGAAATGCAGGAGGTGGGGGAGGGGCAAGGATGAAGAAATGCCCCATAGGAGTTTAGACTTTGAATCAAATTGAAATCTATCAAAAGAGTCCAAATTAGAATGAAACAAACATTTCAAAATGAAATAGATTATCAATTTATTTGTCACACTTAGGTTTTCTCCCCAATTTTCCTCCATCAGCAGGAGTTGGGATCTTGACAGCTTAGGTTTTCTCCCCAATTTTCCTCCATCAGCAGGAGTTGGGATCTTGACAGCAAGATAATTATCATTTATGGGAATAATGAAGTTATACTTCTCAGCCCAAGAGTGATATTGATGAAATACTATATATAAATAAATGTGGATAAGCTACATCTCCACAGTCACATGAATGAATCTCAAGAACATACCAAAATAAAATAAAATAAATGATCCTAGTTAATCAAAATTCAAAAACAGGCAAAACTAATTTATAACATTAGAATTCAGGGTAGTAGCTTCCTTCAGAGAGGAAGAAAGGATTAATAATTGGAGGAGACACCAGAGGTAACAGTAATCCTATAGTTCTTGACATTCAGAGAAGTTGATACATGGATGTGTTTACTTCTTGATAATTCATTGAGGTGTCCAGTTATTATAGTTATGCACACTTTTGTCTATGAGAAAATATAAAAATTCAATACAAAAGTAAGAAACTATGTCAAGGGCTCAGAACAATATTTGCCAAATAGTAAGAACACAATATTAGCTTCTTTTAAGGTTTCCATGTCAATCCAAGTAAATGTATATTGTAATTGTTAGTGTTTTTGTATTGTATTTCTTTGAGTGGATTACCTTCATGTATTTTATTGATATTCTGTTGATGGACATAAAATTTTTTCCAATTTTAAGAATGTTGTTATAAATGTATATGGTTTTATAATTTTGTGACAAGATTTAGCCAAGGTTGATAACAAAATAATGAATGATTACAAAATGATACTTTCAGGTATACTTTAAGAATCACCTGTGTCTATTCTGAATTCTGATTTTTTACAGTAAAATTTGTGCAGTTTAACCAAATAGTCTTCACTATTATTTATCAATTTATATTCTGCTTCTCTCTCTTTTTAAGAATATCTTTTTTACTAGTGCACTGGAATTAAACATCATAGTGAGATTCAAAGTGATACATTCATATATGCATAAGACACCAGTTGGTATGTTTCCCTCCACAAGGAATATCTATTTTGCCTCTTTCTAAAGGGAAACTTTCTAATATGTTAAACTTTAAAATTGTGACAACTATAAAATGTGCTAACTACTAATAAAACATTCATTTCAAAATAATAAAGCTAGGAAGAATAGAATTCAGTATCACATATGGGTTTTGCTTGTGGTGGTCTGGAATTTATTCAGTATATAAAATGAGAGATTAGGAAACACTTAAATTTTAAATAGCTGCTTAAAGACATTGTTAACTGGTTCAAATAAAATCATAAAAATCAAGAGTTAAGTCAGTTTAAAATGAAATATATTCACCAAATGGTTTGATGAATATATCTTAAATGCTCTCACCACAAATAAATAAATAAGTAAATAAATAAATAATATATGTGAGGTGATGGGTAGGTTAACAAGCTTAATACATTTCACAATGTATACATATATAAAAATATCATATAGTACATGTAAATATATACTATTTTTACTTGTAAATTATATCCTAATTTTAAAAACTATAATCATCAAACTTTTCAGATTGCTTTAAAAAAATCCTGCTTTAGCTTACCTGTGCCTGCAGCTTTATTTCATTCACTTCATTGTTTAGATCTTCAAGATCTCTACCCAAATGCACAGAAAACTGCTTAATGCTTGTTTCTCTGTCGCCCACTGATTTATCAATGGCATTCCTTACAGCAATAATGGATGGTTTCATAGTCGCAAAAACAGCAAAGTCTTCAGGAGGCGTAGGCACCTGATATTGTTCAATAAGCTTGTACATTTGAATCACTACATTCCCTTCGTCTTCCAGGCTCTCAATCTAGAATAGAGACATTGATTGCTCATTAAAAATAGTGAATTCCTATTTTACCCTCCAAGGTTTTTTTAGGAGACATCCACTGTGCAATATGAACATCAAGCTGTGAATGGTCAGCACACAAGGAATGTATTTTAACAGAGCAATCAAATTGGCTGATGTTGAGCTGGGCGTGGTGGTGCACACTTGTAATCCCAGTACTTGGGAGGCGGAGACCGGAGGATCTGGGTTCGTGGCAGCCTTGGCTACTTAGTGAGGCCCTCTGCAACTTTGTGAGACCTGATTTCAAAATAAAGGATAAAAAAAATAGGGCCAGGGGTGTAACTCGGAGGTAGAACGCCCCTGGGTTCAATCCCCGGTACCGCAAAAACAAAACAAAACAAAAAAAAAAACTGGCTGATGTTGGCTGGATGATAAATGTAGTCACTGCTATAATACAGGCAAAGAGGCCCAAGAGATAAGTGATCAGAACTGAGCAGAGTTAGTAGTGCTCATAGAAATGATTCTCTCTCTCTCTCTCTGTCTCTCTCTCAGTCTCTCTCTCTCTCTCTCTCTCTCTCTGTCCACCTCCCTTCTGTCCATTGTTCTTTAGCTGCATCAAATTGTGCCAATGTTTAAAGTCTTCTAAGACAATATGTGCTGTGAGGATGTTCAACTTTAATATCTGAGCTTCCAGGAACTTGTGCTGAGTAGTAATTTTCCCAGAGCAGCCTCTGTGGAACGGAGAGGCTATGTTTCTGGCTGCACAGGTTCAGAACCCAGATCTATGGAGAGCCATTTGCTGTCATGTGGAAGCAGAAAGCAGGTCTTTAACATGAGAAGATTACTTCTGAAAGTCTTTGAGAGAAAGAGTTCTCAACCTGTAGCTTTTAATCTCTATTTCAATGCCAAAGTGCTATGGATGAGAGTTTGTGAAAACCCTACTATTGAAGCCAAATGCTAGATTGCTGGCCATAGCCTGAGAGGAGGAAACCAAGTTTCCAGAAAGAAACAAGGGAGACAAAAGAGGTGTGTGTGTGTGTGTGTGTGTGTGTGTGTGTGTGTGTGAGTGGAGAGAGTGTGTGTGAGTGGAGAGAGTGTGAGAGAGAGAGTGTGTGTGTGTGTGTGTGTGTGTG
>PVJS01054612.1:0-12905 GCA_004027185.1 Glis glis | reverse complement strand
AGAGAGAGAGAGAGAGAGAGAGAGAGAGAGAGAGAAAGAGAAAGAGAGGGAGAGAGAGAGAGAGGAGAGAGGAGAGATAAATCACGCGCGCCCGCGCATGCGCGATGAGGTTGGCCGCGAACTCGGATCCTCCGATCTCCGCCTCCCAAAGTACTGGGATTACAAGCGTGCGCCACCCCGCCCGGCTGGATTTTTTGTTTTGAAACAGGGTCTTACTAGGTTGCTGAGGCTGGCCTTGAACTTGCTTGCAATCCTCCTGTCTCAGCCTCCCAAGTACTGGGATCACAGGCGTGCACCACCATGCCTGGCTGTGTTACTGTTTTGAGATACTGAGATTTGGGAGGTGTTTGCCAGTATAGCATAAACTAGCCCATCCTAATCAGTACATTGTCTCATCCCCTTCGGTTCCCTGTACTGTCCAAATGGTGCAGATGCTCAGCCATCTTCATGTGATGTCTTTGTCAAAGGAGGACACCTTCTTACCTCACCTTTTCAACCTATTGAAGTCTCACTCACTCTTTTTTGGTGGTATTGGGGATTGAACCCAGGGACATTCTACCTCCGAGCCACACCCCCAGCCCTATTTCATTTTAAATTTTGCAACAGGGTCTCACTAAGTTGCATAAGGTCTCATTAAGTTGTTGAGGCTGGCCTCGAACCCACGATCCTCCTGTCTCAGCCTCCCAAGTACTGGGATTACAGGTGTACGCCACTACACCTGGCTTCCCACTCACACTTGAAGCACAGGTGAATTCCTCCTCCATGAAGCACTGCTGTGCCTTGCCCAACTGCAGTCTGTCTTTTCCTCTTCTGGGTCCTCTGTGAATTTCCCCCATAACCTTCTTCATACTTGAAGGAGTTCGCGTAAGGTCTGTTTCCTCCACACAGTGTTGCACACTCCATGAGGGTACCAATGCTGGTGCACATGTCACTACTCACAACAACTGGCAAGCTTGACAAGTGATGGTCAAACGAGTCAAACTTTCCCTCCACACCCATCACTATGCCTTTCGTTTCCTCTGAGAGATGAGATGCACCTTCTTGCTTCCTGAACTGGCAAGTACGTGGATTTGCACTTGTATTTGCACTTGTATTTGCACTTGTACGTGGAGATACAGGCTTTAATATTTGGATTTGCCACGCCTGGGCTATGGCAATGAGGAGTCTTGCTTGCCTCATCTGTAGCATGAAGCTAATTCTTATCTTTTGGGAAAATTAGATGACATTTGCCAAACACCCAGGAGTGTCTGTGTAGAGTAGGTGCCACATGGTGCTTGCCCCTTTTCTCCTTCAATCAGCCCATTTGGGAAAGCAGAATTGGGAGCTGAGTGTAGGTCTCCTCTGACAGTTTGTAGAGGAGACATTCTGGAACATCTGGCTCTGGCAATTTCCCTGCAGAAGAACACTTGGGGATCCTGTAGAATTTTTTCCCATTTTTCCCCTCTAATTTTAGGCAGCCCTAAATCTCACTCCTTAATCCAGTAGTAAAGAATATAATGGATGATGGTAAGATATTTAGGTGAATTGTATTGGACATGTGCAAAACCTGGTTTATTGCTATTTCAATAGGACATTTTATCTGGAAAACTTTTGGATGTGGGGTCTTTCTTGCCCTGATAAGTTCATGTTTGCACAGGAGCAGAAAGGCTCATGTGTTAGCCTGCAGTCTTTCAGTTATGGGGGAGAAGACCACAATCACATTGGCTTAAACAGACAGGGAAATTCATTGTCCCATTAAACTGAGACGTCCAGAGGCATCTGAAACTGGGCTCAGTCGGTTCCAGGTGACCAATAGCTGTCAACCTTCAGCAGTGCATTTTCTTAGTCTTGCTTCTTTTCTCTCTTGATCTCTTTCTTTTCTTTCCCATAATGGATAACCTTTCCCTTTTCAGGCAAGGAAGATGGGCCCTGGATTTCCCAACCTTTCTCCTCCCAGCAGGAGGACTCCAAATGTATGAAGCATTCTTTCTTACTGGTTCTACCAGATAATTACTGGTGAAGAATCTGATTGGCCTGATCTGGATCACATGTTCATTCCTGAACAAATCACTGCTGTGCCTGGGGGATAGGTAGGAATTCTGATTGATCAGGCTGGGTTTCTAGCCTGTGGGGTGGGGGAGAAGGAGGAGGGAGTTCCCTGTGATTGACAGCCCCACACGTCCACATAGACTACGGAAAGAGACTTCTCTTCCAGAGAAGAGACTGGCCAGGCAAGTAAAATAGGGTGCTTTATTATATGTAACTTTACAGTTTCCTCAGCCTATACCCTATTTTATTATTATTTTTCTCCAGAGGACTCCTGTCATTAAGTGTCTTCCTTACATGTAATGCATTTTCTTCTACTGTTGTCTTCTACTTAGAGCTTGCTGATTATTTAATTAGAACTAAAGGGCCTCTTAACCTTTCCCCAGTATGTAAGCTTGAATGGTGAACACCCAGTGGATTCTGTGGGGATGTCTCTGTAAAGGAAGAAGGAAGATGATAGCATCATTTGAACTGCTAAGAAGATTAGTTGCTCCTTTCTTAAACATTTTCTCCAGGACTGAGAAAGTGTGTTGGGTAAAGCTTTAGCTTTTGCGAGGCTCTGAAGGAGACAAACTCTGCTGCTTCTGTGAGCTGCGGCAGAGGGTATGACTCTAAAAACATGATCGCGTGCTTTGGTAACCTAGTAGTAGGACCCCCCAAACATATATTCTACTCTATAATGTAAACTGGTGTGTTAGCTTTTGATCTCTGTGACCCAAACTACCTGACACAAACAATTGAAAAGAGGAAAGGTTTATTTTGGCTCATGGTTCAGCGGGTCAGTCCATGGCTGGCTGGCTCCATTGCTCCCGGCCTGAGGTGAGGCAGAACATCATGGCGGAAGGATGTGATGGAAGAAAGCTGCTCAGCTCATGGCAGCTGGGAAGGAGGGGGAAAGGAGAAGGGTCCAGGGACAAGATACAGTCCCCAATGGCTTACTTCCTCCAACCATGTTCCACCTTGCCTACGGTTTTCACCTCTTTCTAGAAGTCCAATCAAATTATGAATCCATCAAGTGGATTAGTCCACGGATGAGGTCAGGATCCTTATGATCCAATCACCCCCAAACCCCCACCTCTGAGCTTTGTTACACTGGGGACCCAGCCTCTAACACAAGAGCTTTTGGGGTACATTCCTTACTTAACCAGATCTAAACCGTAATACCCGGTGAGAAACAATTTGTCTCCAGCATTTTATTTTGTTTCATCTTCTGGACTAATTAAAAAGTCTCAACTGTGATTTATTAATAATTAATCAATTATTAATTGATTAATAATTTATTTATTCTCTTGATTACTTATACAGTCATTCCTGGACTCAGCACTGTGCTAAACACAAATATTAAACACAAATATTAAACTCTAATTCCATGAGGTAGGTGTACCATCATCTCCTATTTTTTTTTTTTTTTGCAGTACTGGGGATTGAACCCAGGGGTGTTACACCCTCGGCCCTATTTTTTATCCTTTATTTTGAAACAGGGTCTCACGAAGTTGCAGAGGGCCTCACTAAGTAGCTGAGGCTGGCCGCGAACCTGCGATCCTCCTGTCTCAGCCTCCCAAGTACTGGGATTACAAGCATGGGCTACCACGCCCGGCTCATCTCCATTTTAAAAGTGAGGAGCCTGGAGCAGAGGTTTGGAATCTGGCCTGAGGTACCCCGCTTTGAGTGGCATGCCTGAGACTAAGTACAGGCCTCTCTGCCGCGGAGGATGGTGGTGGTGAACCGCTCCCACGCGGGGGGGTGGGGGCAGATTCGCTCCACACTGCTGCTCATTGCTGCCGCTTCTGTCCCTGGCATCTATCTCGAGGTTCTTGGGTAAATGCACAGAGGGGTTCAGCACTATGTGGGTGGCTTCAGTCTTCCAGGCCCTTCCTTGGGGAACTCTGGGATGTGCAGTCTGTCCTTGCAAGAGGGAGACACAAAAACAGCCTCTAAATGTCTCCCCTCACCAAACAACACTTACGTGGGCCAATGAGATTAATTTTAGAAAACATGTTATCTATTAAGAAGGTATAGGTATACTCATTCAATTCATTCAACCTGTATTCTGTGAAAGGATGTTTTTCCCCTCCTATCGTTGAAAGTTGGTTTCTTTACTTCCAAAGGAAAAATTTATTATGCATTTCCCTTCATTTAAAAAATATTTAACAACTGATTTGTGTGTTGCATGAAAGTTACACATTTCCTAAGATGCATTTGCTATTTTATTTTCTTTCATTCAAAAATGTGTCAGTAATCTTTTTGTTAACATGAAGATAAAGGATTAGTAATGCAAGATGCAGTTTTCTTGTAACCTTCTTGAAAGCAGACTATAGTTTCTTATCTGGCTCCAACATTCATTTTCCTGAATTGAAAAAAAAAAAGGCGACTTAAAATGAAATAAACCACATTTGATTCCTAAGAGCATCGCTAGCAGGGAAATGTACTGAGAGAGGCAGACTTGGTCGGATTCCAGAAAGCCCCTCTGCTCTCGCAAGTGAGGGAGTTGACGAATTTTGCATTTTAAAGTATACTATTAATGCAGGCAGAATTGTGAATTGTCTCTCAGTGGATCACTAATCAGAAGCTAGGTATGATTTTATTTCCTGAGAATTCAGAATGTTAGGAAAAATAAAGACCACGGTGAGGGGTAAGTGTTCGTGGGAATTAGGCGAGGTGCTGAGCGCATTCCGAGAAGATGGAGGGAACGTGCCAGCCCTGGACGGTCCGTTCACTCTCCTCTGATGGCGGCGGTGGTGGTGGAGAAAAACACCACGCTCGGTTTCCATGCTCAGCTGCAACGCTCAGGCAGAGCTAAGGGGTACTCAGATCTTTTGTGCTCTTTTGTATATGGTCTGCATGAGCGATCTCAGCTGCCCATTTCTGTGCACATGCGTGCGTGTGGAGGTGGGTGCCATGCTGTTTGAAATGTCACCTCGGTGGAGATGGGGACCCGTTTGCCCCAGAACCTCTTAGGCCAATTGATCATGCTGAGGGGACCCCCTGACATATGCCAGTTTCACAGCACCAACACCTGGCTTTGACAGTGTCCAGAGCAAACCCGGGGTATTTTTTGTTTCTTTGTTTTGTGGTGCTGGGGATTGAACCCAGGGTCATTCCACCTCCGAGCTATACCCCCAGCCCTTTGTATTTTTTATTTAGAAACAGGGTCTTGCTAAGTTGCTGAGGGTCTTGCTAAGTTGCTGAGGGTCTAGCTAACTTGCTGATGGTCTCACTAAGTTGCTGAGGGTCTCGCTAAGTTGCTGAGGGTCTTGCTAAGTTGTTGAGGCTGGTCTGGAAACTGTGATCCTCCTGTCTCAGCCTCCCAACTACTGGGATTAGTATGCTGCCCTCAGAGAGCTCAGCCCAGCAAATACCTGGCCTCACTTGGGCACACCGTGGCGGGGGTCCTACAGGAACACAGGGGCCAGAGACCTGGTCCCTGTCCTTTGGGAAATACCTTCAACAAAGAACAAATGAGGTCTGCTCGAGTGAGCACTAGAGGAGGGGTCAGTGGGCCAGCCTGGGGGTTCAGGGGAGCCTCTTGGAGGTGAAGATAAGGAAGAGCTGGCCAGGTAAGGGGGTGCGGGCAGCGCAGCGGGGCCTGGAAGGCAGCCTGGGACTGCGGAGGCCCGGTGTGCTCTGAGGGCAGTTCTGTGATGTCCAAGAGGATCCGCAGGTGCAGGACCTGGACGGTGGCGCCATTTTCTCCAGCCGAGAGGCCAGGCTGTCCGCGGAGAGCAGCTGTGGGAAGCTGCCCGGGTTGCAGGTGAAGGAAGACCCGAAAGGGCGCAGACCAGGATTTTTCCAGGTTTGATTGGGAAGGGGGGTGGGGTGGGTCAGATTTCAGGCAATAGCGGACCGGCTAGGGGACTGGGCAGGAGACAGGGAAGGGGTAAGGCAGAAAGTGAGGCCCAGGAGCCCAAGGAGCTGGAGGGGCCGGAGGGATCAGGCACTCTTGCGATTTGTTTTTTCTTTTTGTGTGTGTGTGTGTGTGGTAATGAGTATTGAACCCAGAGGCAGTCTACCTTTGAGCTACACCGCCAGCCCCATTTTACTTATTTATTTAGTTTTTATTTTGAAACAGGGTCTCACTAAGTTGCGGAGGGCCTCGCCAAGTTGCCAAGGCTGGCCGTGAACCTGTGATCCTCCTGTCTCAGCCTCCCAAGTACTGGGGTTACAAGGGTGCACCACCACGTCCAGTTTCTTGGGATCTTTCAAAACACAAATATCCCAAGGAGGGAACTGGAGAAGCCCCTCATATCATCAACCTGAGTGTGCTAGAACCTTCTCTTCCAGGTCGGAGACCTTGGAGCCTTGCAGAAACACCTGGGAGGATGAGCCTCCTTGCTGTATACCTTGGGTTGGTTTTTATTGTTTCTGGTTTTAATTCAAACATTGTCTAAATATTACCTTGAAAACCTGGCGTGGTGGCGCACGCTCGTAATCCCAGTAGTTGGGAGGCTGAGACGGGAGGATCCGGGTTTGCGGCCAGCCTCAGCTACATAGTGAAGCCCTCCGCAACTTAGTGAGACCCTGTTTCAAAATAAAGAATTAAAAAAATAGGGCTGGGGTGTAGCGCCGAGGTAGAATGCCCCTGGGTCCAATCCCCAGTACTGCAAAATAAATAAATAAATAAATATACAAATAAATATTACCTTGAAAAGAACCAGACATTGTCCGGAAGGCAGCTATATTAGGCTGGAAACAGTTCCAAATGTTGATCTATCGGGGGTGGGACACGTCCAGACACAATCACAAAACTGAGGTGGATCGAGATGAGACCAGGGGAGGAAGCTGAAGTTGGGGGGTCTTGGGAAGAATAGTTCAGAAAGGGCAGCGTCTAGTACAAGGTAGACATCCAGTAGACGTTCACTGAATTCAACTGAGTCAGGCTGTAGGCTTCGGGAGGTGGGAGGGCAGGGCAGGTGCCCAGACGGGGGAAGCGTGTGACTGGAACCCAAGGAGACCCACGTTGACAGTGTCTCTGCCTTTGCTGTCACCATCCTGCACATACCCCACCTTTGTATACGCCCTGCCCTCGGAGACTAAGCTTCCGGAGACCAACGCCATTCATGTTGTCCTCTATCCCTTGGTCACCCAGCATGACATCAGTGACATCATAAACAAAGGTCTCCTCCGGCGTGGCTTCCATCTTTGGGAAGCTGAATTAGAAACATGTGGAGAGAGGAAGGAAATCAGGGGGCTCCGAGGAGGGAGGCCTGGCTGGGAGGCGCGGGCAGGGCTGATCCCTTGAGATGTGTCCCTCGTGCAGTGGTACGTCACACCTGGAGAAGGAGCGACTGTACGCAGGAGAGTTACTCTGAGACACAGAGAGGCAGGAGAGGGAGACAAGGGGTGTCTACCAAGGCTCCCCGCCATGTTGTTCCCAAACCCTGGGGTCCCCACTCTCTCCAGCCTCCTCCAAGCGACCTTTCTCCTCCTCCCACTCAGATGCCACCTCCACTGCAGGAAACACAAAGGCGTACAGAAAGAGCCAGTTCTCGGCTGTTGAGTTTCTAAATAGATTTAAAAACTCATAACAGAGACAACATCCTTGAAAGCCAATACTTTTGATTTGAAACTTATTTTTTTTTTTTTACTTCAAAAGAGTAAGCCCTAGAGGAAGCTGGGAATACAATTCAGCGCAGACCAGTAGCTCTCAACCCAGCACACCCAGCAGGCTCCCTTTTTCTTTAATTCAATTTTTCTATTAGAGAAATTTTCAAAAATTCCCACCAGTCGAGAGAATCATTGGAGGAGCCCAATGTCACCACCATCCGGCGTCAATTATTATTGATACATGGTACGAATTGTTTCATTGCTTTCCGACCCACTCAACCATGCCGACGATTTCAAAGCAAATAACAGCATTTTATCTGCAAATACTGCTGGACGTAATCCCTTAAGATAAAGGACCCTTTGAGAAACCATACCCCTGGCATGATCATTACATCTAAAGATAACGAATGATAATTACTTAAGGACTATGTTTACATTTCCTTAACATACATTTTTAACAATTTGCTTAAAACATCATTTTTCTAATAGGTACTTTAAAAAGTTCTTTTTTTTGTAGTACTGGGGGTCGAACCCAGGGGCATTCTACTTCTGAGCTACACCCCCAGCCCTTTTTACTTTTTATCTTGAGAGAGGTTCTCACTAGGTTACTGAGGGCCTCGCTAAGTTGCTGAGGCTGGCCTTGGACCTGTGGTCTTCATCTCTCAGCCTCCCAAGTACTGGGATTATAGGTGTGCGCCACCACGCCCGGCTGCAAAATTTTTCTATTATCCTGAAATAAAACTGATAGATAACTCTGACCTACTTATATAATTAAAAAATCAATACAATGCCCCAGCTGAAAACTAAACAAGAAATAAAACGAAAGCCATGTAAAAATAAAACATCTATTTTAACGTTTAAGTGCTCAAATACTACTCTACAGAAAATATAATAATGTAGTTGTGTGTTTGAACTTGAACATAGAGCCGTGGAGCATGTGACAACCTTGAACACAGGCTGAGATAGGGAGTCATGTGGTGATTTAAATACAAACAGCTTTACCATTAGTAACATACTTTTTTCTTTTTTTTTGAAATGATGAACAACTCTTGAAATAATTTCTAACAAAATAAGGTTCAATCTTGCCTTGATTTACAATGCTGTTGCTGTCCTAGAAAATTCAGCGTGTATTTACAGTGTGCAAAGATTACTTTGTGTTTAGATGAGCCCCAGAAATGACATTCGACTGTAGGTGTAGATAATTATAAGCGATTTTTAAGCTTGTATGACTGTCTGGGGACACACTCTAAAGTCATGTGGGGCTTGGAATAATTCTTTATTGTTGGGACCATCCTCTGCACTGCGAGATGTCCTATTATCCTTGGCTCCTGACCACTAAGCGCCAGAAATATTTTAAAGGAGATTGAAGAAACTTGAGAACTAAATTCAATGTATCATCTTTAACTGAATCCTGGATGGAACCAGAAATCACCTATAAGGAACATTATTGGGATAATTGGGGACATTTAAATAATATTTTGCAGAGTACATAAATAGTATGAGTGCTAGATTTCTTGATTGTTTGGGTGATTGTTGATCTCTTCTTGCAACTCTACCATAGATTTGAGAACATTTGAAATAAAACCTCCTAGGGGCTGGGTGTGTTGGCACATGCCTATAATCCCAGTACTTGGGAGGCTGAGGCAGGAGGATCACAGGTTCGCTGTCAGCCTCAGCAACTTAGCAGGGCCCTTCCCAACTTAGTGAGACCTTGTTTCAATAAAATAAATAAAAATAAAATAAAATAAAATAAAATAAAATAAAATAATAAAATAAAATAAAATATAAAAAATAAAAAATAAAATAAAAAAATAAAAAAAATAAAAAAATAAAATAAAATAAGGTTGGGGGTATAGCTCAGAGGTAGTATGCCCCTGGGTTCAATTCCCTATTACAACACACACACACACACACACTCTCTCTTTCTCTCTCTTTCTCTCTCTCTCTCAGGGGAAAAATATCCTCAAAAATTTTCAAAATTGCTGTTGGGGGCTGTACCACTCCCACTGAGCACTGGTGCCAAAAGTAGATTGCAGCAGATCCAGAAGGAAGAAGTGGGGTGCTACAAGTTGGGAAAGAAGCACGAGGGATAGAAAGGGAAGTGCGTTTCCTCCCTGTGCCCTGCCTGGGGCTG
Organism: Glis glis; assembly: GCA_004027185.1. Classification (NCBI taxonomy): domain Eukaryota; kingdom Metazoa; phylum Chordata; class Mammalia; order Rodentia; family Gliridae; genus Glis; species Glis glis. The sequence goes on along the minus strand of PVJS01054612.1, from coordinate 3,202 downwards.
GGTCCCCGGAGATGTGCCTTGAACCCTTTAGATGTGGGTATCTCAGAGTAGAAATCAGTGTGCTCTGTACCCTCTGGGCCTTTAGAAGTGGCAGCTTTGCTAATATTCCCTGGGCACGTGGCACAGGAGAAGTAGATTCCCAGCCGGGTGTGGTGGTGCACATCTGCAATCCCAGTGCTTGGGAGGCTGAGACAGGAGGATCACAGGTTTGAGGCCAGCCTCAGCCATGTAGCGAGACACTCAGCAACCTAGTTGACCCTGTTTCCAAATGAAAAATAAAAAGGGCTGTGGGTAGAACTCAGAGGCAGACTACCCCTGGGTTCAATCTCCAGTAGTACATAAAAAACAAACAAACAAACAAACAAACAAACACAGAAAAGAATCCCACAGGCTTCAGAATATAGGTGGAGAGCATCAGAAAGCGTCACATCACCTGGAGATGCATAGATGGCTGATAAAGGGTGAAGAGGTCACACCAACAGGTGTCGCGGAGGGCTGAGGGTGGCTCTGGCCCAGGGGGAGACTCCAGGTCCATTCCCATATCCTGGACTCTGCTGCCATCTTCGGACTTAACTGCTTGCTGGCCCAGGTCTAAAGGGCAGTAGAGAGGTGTGTGTGTGTGTGGTGGTGGGGGGATGGGGATAAGGAGCCCAGAAATGTGGCCGCGTGATCCCTGATTCAATGGCGTTTACCTGGGGGGTGACTACATTGTTTTCTCCCCTCAAGTGGAAATGGGGACTCAAGGTGAAATTGAGCGGAGTCATAGACAGCTGTTACCTTTGGTAAACCTAGTTTTGTGATTTCCTAAATTTGTATTTATTTTAGTTCATTTTTTTCAGTGCCAGTTTTGGTTCTCAGAGATGTGGGAAGGCCAGGGGTAGCACTATACAGACCTATACAGACTGTCTCGGGAAGAACCTGGCGAGGCTATTTGGATGGGGTAGGGAGCTGCTGGGAGAGGAGTCATGTCTGAATCTGGGAGTATGGAAAAGTTCTAGAAGTCTTGTGCCTATGTGTGTGTGTGTGTGGGGTCTGTTTCCCAGTTCTTGAATCCAGAAGAGATAAGGAAGACCATTGGTTCTTTCAGTTAAAAATACATGGATTTGAAAGACTGCTTGTATTCCTACAAGCAGAAGCTCCGGGTTCCCTGTGAAATAAGACCCCTGGGTCTGAGCCCGGCTCCTTTGTTGGCGCTGAGGACACCATAGGAACCGGCGGGGGCAGATGGCCGAGATGCTATCGCGGCTGCCCCAGGATTTAGGAACATTAATTTTAAAGGGGGATTAAGGCACAGAAGAACATTTTTAAAACATCATGCATTTTCATAAGTACCTAGGCACGCTCCCTGGCTAGATGTTTATGTGACGGGGCTTTGGAACAGAAACTGTGTTGGTGGCAAGAGACCTCTCATTTTGACTCTGGGTGAGGGAAGATCAATATTTGCCATGCTAAAATACCAGGGAGAGTTCCTTCCTTGTCTCGTTCTGTGGCTGGTTGGCCCAGGGGATGGAGGGAGAGTCCGGTATCATTCTAGCCCGGTGGCTCCTGGTGGCTCTGGGGATCGAGCCTCTCTTGAGGCACAGTGGCTTTCACGGGGCAATGAGGCTGCCCATCGGTTCTGTTCGCTGCCTGCACTTCAGACACCAAGTCACGCCCGGCTCTCATTTCCCTGTTTAGAAAGCATGGGTACACCTCTCTCCTGATCATGGGGAGGGATAAACCTTTGGTGGCAACAAACGATTTTCACCAAAATCACTATGTGCCCCTGGTCCCCGTCCTGCACCCCGCTCTTTTTGACCTAGGAGAGCATTACAGTTATTATGTTGATGAGAGCTTTAACTGTGTATGAAATCAGCATGTGTCTTATATGCAATGGTATCTTATGGGTCCCTCAGTTGGGTCTTTTGAGAAAGCCCCAGCATTAACACTTGCACAATGGTGTCTATGGCTTGAAAGAAAATCCCGGAGAAAACGGTGGAGGATTTTATGATGAAATGTCACTTTGGCAATGTTGATGGCACAGAGGGTGACACTGGGTCAAAAAACTATGGTCAGGACAGGCGTGGTAGGGCATGCCTGTAATCCCAGTACTTGGGAGGCTGAGATGGGAGGTTTGCAGGTTGGAGGACAGCCTCAGCAATTTAGGCAGACTCTGAGCAACCTAGCGAGACCCTGTTTCAAAATGCAAAAATAAAAGGGGCTGGGCGTGTAGCTCAGAGGTAGAACACCCCTGGGTTCAATCCTCAGTACCAAACCGAGTCAAACAAAAACAAAAACAAAAACAAAAACAAAAACAAAAAAACCCAAAACCAAAAACACCTCCCCTAAAATCTACCCCCCCCAACTGTGGTCAGTTTGAAAAGTGACTCAGGAGGGCAGTACTCATAGCAAAGATGTTTTAGGAATACCAGAGCCGGCTTGTTTCCTGATATTACCCATTGTATGAATGCACAGAATGACCTATAATTGGAATCCATGTCAGACCTTCTTTGCAGGGTCTTCCTGTGCTCACAAACTCTGCTGTTTGCCCCCACATTCAAAGTGGGGAAGGGGTGGCTGTAGGTACCAGAAATAAAAGCCAGAGGACTTGGAAGAAAAGCCAGGATATCATACAACAAGACCTCTTTAAAAGGGAATGGAGCCAGGCGTGGTGGTGCATGCCTGTAAACCAGTACTTGGGACGCTGAGACAGGAGGATCACAGGTTTGAGGACAGCCTCAGCAATGTAGCAAGACTCTCAGCAACCTAGAGAGACCCTGTTTCCAAATAAAAAAATAAAAAGGGCTGGGGTTGTAGTTCAGAGGTAGAATACCCCTGAGTAAAATCCCCAGTAAACACACATACACACACACACACACACACACACACACACACACACACACACGTAAGCTGGTGGTGAATAAAAAACGATGAAGAGGTGATTTAAGCAACTGTGCGTGACCCTGACGATGATTTCAAAGTCAGTTATTTTGAATGGTTTAAGAAGTGTTAACCTTGCTGGGCATGGTAGTGCATGCTTGTAATCCCAGTACTTGGGAGGCTGAGACAGGAGGATTGCAGGTTTGCGGCCAGCCTCAGCTACTTAGTGAGGCCCTCAGCAACTTAGACCCTGTTTCAAAATAAAGAATAAAAAATAGGGTTGGAGTGGAGCTCGGAGGTAGAATGCTCCTGGGTTCAATCCCCAGTACTGCAAAAAAAAAAA
>PVJS01054611.1:0-12905 GCA_004027185.1 Glis glis | reverse complement strand
GCGGAGGGCCTCACTAAGGAGAGAGAGAGAGAGAGAGAGAGAGAGAGAGAGAGAGAAAGACAGGGAGAGAGAGAGAAAGACAGGGAGAGAGAGAGAAAGACAGGGAGAGAGAGAGCGAGAGAACTGAGGCTGGCCGCGAACCCGGATCCTCCGGTCTCCGCTTCCCAAAGTACTGGGATTACAAGCGTGTGCCACCACGCCCAGCTTATCACCTGGCTTTTGCTTCTATAAATTATAACTGCTTCTATGGGACCAGCAGAAAAACAATCTAGCTGCTTCTCTCCAGTTTAATTAAACTGCCTAAAATTCATTTTCCTTTACACCATTTGCCTATTTCTTAGGCAGGCAGTCAAATCCAACCAGCTGGGATCCAGGTGGGCTCCCTGGCTTGGCAGTGGGAGTATTCACAGCAAAGGCTAAAATCAGAATCTCTCTTTCTCACACACAGCTGGATGCAGTGGTACATGCCTGTAATCCCAGTACTTGGGAGGCTGAGACAGAAGTAGCACAGGTTTAAGGCCAACCTTGGCAATTTAGTGTTTCAAAATTTAAATTTGGTTGGGGGTGTAGCTCAGAGGTACAGTGCCCCTGGTTTCAATCTCCAGTACCAAAAAAAAAAAAAAGGAATCTCTTGTGCGTGCGCGCTCTCTCTCTCTCTCTCTCTCTCTCTCTCGATTGGGGTGGAAGGTAGAGCCAGTTGTTGTTAAACATTGACTAGCACACCATGAACCTACCGGTAAGGCATTCTGGAAGTTTAGGACATCTGATCTGGAAAGTATTTCTTCTCCTGGATGCAATGATTCAGTTTCCCTGTCTGCAGGAGATGTTGCTTCCTGGGCAGCTAGAAATAAAATTACAAAATCAAAAAATAGCCAGGAATGGTGGCACATGCTTGTAATCCCAGTACTTGGGAGGTTGAGACCAGAGGATCTCAGGTTTGTGGCCAGCCTCAGCAACTTAGGGAGGCCCTCCGCATTCTTAATGAGATCCTGTTTCACACTAAAAAATAGAACTGTGAGTATAGCTTATAGGTAGAATGCCCCTGGGGACAACCTCCAGTACCACAAAATAAATAAGTAAGTAAACGAATTAATAAATAAATATCACAAAACAAAAATCACCTTCTGACTAGCAGCAATCCCAATCAACCATCAAAAGCAGTCATCAAAAGCAATTATTTTAAAGAGTTATAAATTTGCAATGGCATTTGCATACATACCATAAAAGTGTAAATTTATAAATTAGTTTTATCATCATTATTTTTTATTTCTTGCTTTTTATCTATTCTTTCTTTTTGTTTTTGTTATTTTATAATTTTACTAGCCCCTTAAAACTACTATGTACTTTACCAAATACTATTTCAGAACTTATGTGGATCTCTATGAAACTACTAATAAGAATGAGATAGCTATATCTCATTTCATTTATGGAAAATGTCTACTATATTAGGTGGAAAAGCTAGTTATAAAATATGATTAGCATAGAACTATTTAAATATATGTTGCACATACACACAATTGTTTCTACACAGAAGAAAATCTACAAGAATACATTCTAAACAGTGGTTATCTCTGGGGAATGGGGAGGCAATGGAGGAAGGAGAAGAGGAAGACTTTTACTTTCTACATTCTCTATTGTTTTCACTATTTGTATTTTTATTTGATTTCATCATAATTACATAGATTATTTTAATACCAAATTTTAAATATTAGGACAAACAACAAAGCTCGGGAAACTCAGAAAGTTAGCCAGGGGACCGTAAATAAAGCTCGTGTCCTAATCAGATGGAATGGACGCGGCCTTTGGATCATGCCTGGATCACACTCTGCAAGCCTACTTTCTTTTCAACCCTTGACAACCTTTCACCTTCCAGGCAGAATTAGGCCCAAACTCAAGGCTGTGGAAAGCCAATATTAAAATATTAATCAAGGTTGACATCCAACAGAGGTCATACACTGGTAGATTTAAAGATGAGGATCAGAAGTGGAGCTCTCCTTCTGATTTAAAGCTCAGCCCTCAAGAAATCATCGAGGCAAAGGTCCACGTGAACTCCACAGGCACCAGTGCGACTTCCCCAGAGTCCAGATATTCAAGTAACATCACCGCCTGCCCTGTGCTTCCTGCGGGTGGGAGGCGGCATTACTGGAAAACAACAGTGTGACCAGAAAGGACTCAGCGCCTAGAGTTCAGTGAGGATTCCTGACACCTTCCAGATCAACTTCCTGCTTTTTATTTCTCACTTGATAACTTCACGGTGAGAACTGTTTCTATGTCACGACCTTTACTTATACATTTATTTATTGCTTGATAAATGTATTACTTTGGTTATCGTTTGAGATTTTATCAATTTGACAACAGTATATTTTGTTCCTCAACTCATTTTGTCTTTACTGAATTCTTAGAAGTTTCCTCTTAACTAGTTTTGGTTTTAACCAAAGAAATTTACACACAAGATCAATTCACTGAACTAAATTATGGGTATGGTGCAAAAGCTTCCTGAAGATATTCAAGAAATTTTGATTTTCTTTTGTTTTGTTTTTGTTTAGGTTTTTTTGGCACTGGGGATTGAAACCAGGGCATTCTACCTCCAAGCTACATCCCTAGCCCTTTTTATTTATTTTTTTTTTGAAACAGGGTCTCCCTAGGTTGTTGAGGGCCTCACTACATTGCTGAGGATGTCCTTGAACCTGCAATCCTTCTGTCTCAACCTCCCAAGTACCAGGATTACAGGCATGCACCACCACACCTGGCTCATCAGTATGCTTTTTTTTAAATTCTGAATTTAAATTTATCCTCAGTGAGTTTATATGATTTTTTATAATCAGAAAGAATATATGATTAACCAAAATTTTGAAAGACGCCCTCAAGAGTTCCTTCTGCTTATTCAGCCTATCTTCCCCAGATAGAAAAAGAGACAGAAGATTGGACGGAATTTGTTCTCTGTGTAAGAGTAATTTGGCTGAAGCATCCCATGGGCAAGGCAGGCAGATGGTGGGGGAGCTCCAGAGCAGGCCAGACCAGGGAGCTCTGGAGCTCACAGGGGGATGGAGAGGAATTACACTTTACCAAGGGGCCTCTGACCTGGACAACAGAGTACATTTGTTCTTGTTGAAAGAGGAATGACATAAGCAAGGAAGTTCTGAAAATTAATTTGAATCTAGCTACCTACTGTGTAACACAGGCATCCGTGTGTGTGTTTCGGAGGGAGGGGGACATAAAAAAGTTAGACCTTATAATGGACTAACTCTGTACATATTTCAAAGGTCCTGGAGCTGCAAATATGTAGAAATAGTTGAGACACCTAAGAATTCATGAATTTAAGACTATACTTTGCTGATTCCCATCTGTCAGGTTATTTCTACCTCTGCTCCATTCTTCATAAGCATTGATCTTAGCCAGCAGGCTCTTGTTGATTCTCTCACAGATTTTTTTCAGGCAGTCCAATTTTCTTTCCCCTAGAAGAACATTCTTCTCCATCTCTATGAAAATATCGAGCAAGCTCTAGGGGAAGAGATAAGAAGTAGGAAGAATGGATTGAGCCAAGTTTTGTAGATTTTTTTGTACTTCCACTTTCTCCAAACAAGGTCTCGCCCTCGCTTCCCAAGCGGATCTCCTGTAAGTGTGCGCTGGTCCCCTGCAGCCAACAGGTGACTAGAGAGGTAATTCTGTTTTCTAGCCCAAAAAGACAGAAGTGAGACAGGAGGAGAAGCCATGTCAGCTGTCACCAGGTCCCCCGCCCTGTGCTCAAACTGCCTGCGGATGCCTGTGGATATGAACCAGCCCTAGGTGTGTGGCTGAGACACGGCAGCCTGGTCAGTGGCATGGTGACAGCACTGGGACTGCCTTTCACCCCAACACTGTGTCTGACACCCAGTCCTCCTCTCCTCCTCTAAACCTGAATTCAACACACACACCGACCATGCACACACAGACATACAACACATCAGAAAGAAGCACATAAGGACACACAGGGATATACCCACCACACATATACACAAGAGAAACACAACATACCATACACACAGACTCAAATAGCATACACACAAACACACACCACATCAGACACAGACACAGATCACAACATACAGCAACACAGATATACACACAGACACAGACACAGAGACACACACCGCATACAGATACAAGACACACACACAAAACACATGTAACACAGAGACACATACACCACAAACAACACATCCAGAGACACGTGCAACCCAGAGACGCACACCCAGGAAGGCACAAAAAGGAGATGTCTTGAGCCACCACGTCCAGGCTCTGCCGTGTCCCACCCTGGGCTGGTTCTCCCTGGCTCCTCTATGAGCCTGGCTCCCAGCACTGATGTGGGCAGCCCCTCAGGTGCAAAGGCATCAGATCTACAACACTCCTGCCTGATGACTCGCCTCTTCTCCCTGGTTAAGGAGTGAGAATCCAGGTTGCTTTTACCAGATGAGCCCCGTCTTTAGTCTCAGAAATCCCTGATGGTGAGCAATTCTCAGGACCAGATCTCAAATTGATACCAGGTCTTACCATGTCATCATCCAGCTTACACTTTGGTATATACTTTCTCAAAAGAAACTTGAAAGGCATCAATTCCTGTTTGCTTACATCTTCTGAAATCTGAAAAAGCATGAACCTGTGGTAAGAAACAGAGATGCTTTAGAAACACTCATAGATCCTTTCCCATTTGGAGTCACAAGGGGCCTGATTCCAGTGGCCTCCCTTCATAACAGAGCCAGCTGAGACATGCTCTACTAGTCGAGTCCGTGGAAAGAGGCTGGGAGAGTGACCCAGAAATCAACCTTCCCACTCTGAACAAAGGTTCATCCACTTTGCCTTTCAGTTAGTTTCAGTTAAACAAAACTTGCATTTTCTTTGTCTTTCACCACCAAATCAAGATCTTGTTCCACCATGCCTGGCAACTTTGACTTTTAAAATTTGCACTTTCCACATGCAAGTCAGATCACCACTCCCCCACGAACACTGGCCAGTGTTCCCCCAGCTGTTCCTTCAGGAGGGAGGCCAAACATTTGGTTCTGAGATACAAAGAGTCCAAATACAGCGCACCACGCCCTCAGGACTCCACCAACACCAAAGGGCTGAAGCTCCAAACAGTAGCTGCACTGCGTGTCACTGCCCAGTGCCCCGCCCCCTCCTGGCCCCTCTGCACACCCCCACCAACAAGCAGTGGGCATCGCCCGCCTGACCTCAGGGATGCTCTCGCTGCAGGAGGATAACTCGCAAGTTCTGATCACCCACTTCCCAAACCGCCCAAGTCTCCGATAGCCTGGCCCACGCCCTTTGACCTTCACAATCCTGAGGGTGGTGAGGCCCAGTGTTTGAGCACAGGGACTCACGCTTCAGGGGTCAGAACTTTGATTCCACCATCTTTGACTTTGTGGCTTTAAACATGCTACACATTTTTTCTCCTCTGTACATGAGATAATTGTATATTCACATCATAGGCATAGATGCCCGAGATTACACAAGTAAATTTATATGAAGTACAGTCGAGGGGGATACATTCAGAGAAATGTATCATTAGCCTATTTCTTCATTTTCCAAACATCACAGTGTGTACTTACACAAACTACAACTGCTATGACAGCACCAGGCAATACAATCTTATGGGACTACCGTCCCAGGGCCTGTAATTGACTCAAACAGCATTATGCAGCACATGACTGTGTTTAAACCAATCTTTGGCAACACACTAAGAGCTCAATACGTGACAGACATTATTATCTCCTAATCCATGCCTGGCACATTTAGGTTCTTGGAATATGCTTGTCGAATGGGTGACAAAGGAATGATTTGTGAGGGGGGATACTGGAGATTGAACAGGTGTGTTCTACCTCTGAGCTACAACCTCAGCCTTATTATTTTTTTATTTGAAACAGGGTCTTACTAAGTTGCCAAGGATGGCCTTGAACCTGTGATCTTTCTGTCTCAGTCTCCTAAGTATTGGGATTACAGGCATGCTCCACCACACCCAGTCAAAGGAATGTTTTATAAGTTAGTAAACCTTTCAATATTATGGTGTAAAGGAAAGTAACTTTCACACAATGGCATGCTAACTTCAAACTAGAAAATTTAAATTCTGAAAACAAAAATAGTGCAGAAACAGAAGTTACTCAGTATTATCATCTGCTTCATCCATCTTCTCAAGAAATTTCTCCCCCAGAAACACTTCTCTAAAGCTTTCTCAGTTTGGCCAAGGACTCTAACCAGAAGCTGCTATGACTCTTAACTTTATTATGAGGTGTTTTGCTCCTTTATTTTCCTCATTATTGAAAACCATAGGCTTTCTTATACCATCATTTCCTATAAGAAACCAGGATAGTTTACAAGACTCTTATTTTATAAACAGCAATTATAATTTGATAGTAAAACATCTACTATTTTTTATAATGTAAGTGGCCACACTAGTGTATTTTTTTTATCTCTGGATAATACTCAACCATGATAAACAAGCAGTAGGTTGTGACCCTTTGTGGAGCACTGATCCTTTTGTCCCCAAGCCAAATGTTCAAGACTTTAGCAGACAGAGCTTGCCTGGGTCGGGACTCTTGGCCCCAGCAGAAGGCTGTGGACTGGCACTGAGGTTTCCCTCAGCAAGCTCACCTGGCAGGAACGGAACCTTCAGAAGACCAGACCCTCCCCGCAGCTCTCCTGGCTCTGGGGCTGTTGTTTCCCAGGAGGAATGGTGCCTTCCTGAAGAGACTCTGTTTAAAGACTTTGCAATGCCAGTAAACCAAAGCTACCGGGTGAACCTGGAGGACTGGTGTCCTTCCCTCCCCCCAGAATGTCTCCTCTACCCAGAACGTGTCCTTATCTGGGCAAAGGGTCCTTGCAGATAAAATCTCATCAAGTTGAGGTCATACTGGATTAGGGAGGGTCCTAATCCGATGGCTGGTATAAGCAGAGGGAAATTCAGACAGACACAGAGATGAGAACGTAGGCAGAGATTGGAGGGATGTGTCTACAAGGCAAGGAACCCCAAGGACTGTGGGCAACATGAGAAGCTAGGAGAGAGGCACAGGGCACAGGACAGATTCTCTCTCAGGACCTCCAAAAAGGAGCAATCATTTCTGAATTGGAGCCCCCAGAACTTTGAGAGAATAAAAGTACCATTCTAAGCCACCCATTCTGAGGTACTTTGTTATGACAGCCCTAGGAAACTAATACAGACAAAATATTTATTTTGTTATTTAAAGTTAAGTTAGTTAAGCCACAAATAGGAAAAACCTGTGTCAAGGACCACGCCAGAACCTCGGGTCTCGAGAACAGAAGCAGAGTGTTGACAGGCTGGGCTCTCAGAGGGCAGTGGCCAGCAGCCCTGGCTGTGTGACCTTTCCACGCCACGCGCCACAGTTACAGACAAGCCAGCAGAGACAACGACTGGACAGTGGGCCAGAGCTGAGGCTCAAGTAGACATTTCCTAAAAGCAGAATTAAAAATTAAGGAATATCTACAAACAGGATGTCTAAAGAGAGCTGGTGACACTGTTTTGAAGTCTTACACAGAACCATGATGTTGTAACCACATGTGGCTCACAGCTGTCCTGTCTCCCCGGGATGGGGAGAAGCTGAGTTTCGCCACCCAAAGCACACTGCTCCCCTGAGTATGCCGATTCGGAGAACAGCTGCACCTCCAGGAATGATGTGGTCTCCGTAGGTTAGTCTTGGCCACACACACATCTTTAGACTTGAGTCTTTAATAAGAGTGGGATAAAATCCTTAAACCTATTAAAAATTTTCATAGGGATCCACAGGCTGGTGGAGGGTTTTGGGGGTGGAAGCCATGATGGCTCCACCGGTGGCTGAGCCACGTGGGCACAGGATGTGGCATCAGCAAAACAGAGGCACCAAGATGAGAGAGACGGAGGGAAGGCGAAAGAGAATGCACTAGAACATGTAGGGAAAACTTACTTTAGTTTCAGTGTAGCTGTAGGTAATGTTTCACTTTGAAATTAATTTTTATTTTAGCATTTTTTCTCTGAATTACACATAAAGCCCCTAAATTTCTTTTCTTTTACTTTTGTGTGTGTGTGTGTGTGTGTTAAGGGGCACACTGGGTATGGGACCCAGGGGCATTCTACCTCTAAGCTACATCCCCCAGCACTTTCTTATTTGTTTGAAATAGAGTCTAAGTTACCATCCTTGGTCTGGAACCTGAGATTCTATGGTCTCAGCCTCCCAAGTACTAGGATTATAGGTGTTCACTACTGTGCCCAGCTGCCCCTAAATTTCTCAATCTGGCCCTGGTGGTACATCTTCCAAGAGCCTCCCAAATCACACTGTACAGATGCCTCCAATCAGCCATGCCTACCGATCAACCCAGTCCCCACGCCGTGGAATTCCTTCTCACCTGTAGGCAGAAACCTGGGCCCTGCCAGGAGTCTGGAGTTCCCTGGTCATCTCCTCCTTGCTAGTGTGCAAAAAATTCTCCAACAGGTCCAGCCTATTAATTCGGAAAAGCAGCTCCTTCAAGAAGGACAGATTGCTTTCCTTCAGCATTTCCCTTTCCTGGAGTCTCTGGAATAACATCAAGGGATCCTTGATGGTCTCCTGCTTCTTTTGTGGGATGTAGTCCAGGCTCAGGAACTTGAGGGAGGCCAGCTCATTACCGTTCAGCTCTTCCCCAATATTGTAAAGACAGTTGCTGAAATCCATGCTTGTCAAGAGGTAGCACAATAGAGTTGTAACCTAGGTCAAAAGATAATGCTATGTTCCGGTGAGAGAGAAAACTACCCTCTACTGGTTTCTTTCTTCATTGAATGCTATTGTGACTACTATATGCCATTTGCTGTGGATACAGGGAAGAAGGAAAGAAAAAACTGAGCAAATTCCTGCTCACAAGTAACTTACTATAATTTAGGGAGGTAGATAAACAAATAAGCCAATAGAGAGTTGTGAGCAGGGTGCAGCAGAATACAACGGAAGGAACACGCACTCAGCCTGGGAGTAGGGCTTCGTGTAGGGAAGGGACTTTTAGGGAGGGGGAAATAAAGGACAATTTTCTCAGCAAACATTTTACACATAAGATGGAGGCAAGAACTTTTGAGTCACTTTGGGCAAGCACAAGGAGTTCAATAAAGTAACCACCACTGGCCTGGGCTGGGGAGTGGTACAAGGAGGTAAAGATATAGCCAGAAGTCATGTTATAAAGCCATGTCACACTGTGGGGCAAGAAGTTTAGGCTTTGTCCTGGAGATGATGGGAAAATAAGAAAGGATTATAAAAATAAGAATGATGTCATCCCATTTGGGATTAATATGTGTGTGTGTGTGTGTGTGTGTGTGTGTGTGTGTGTGTGTTACTGGGATTGAACCCAGGTGCATTCTACCTCTGAGCTACACCCCAGTCTGATTTTATTCTTCATTTTGAAACAGGGTCTCACTAAGTTGCAGAGGGCCTCACAACTTGCTGAGGTGGCCGCAAACCAGTGATTCTCCTGTCTCAGCCTCCCAAGTACTGGGATTACAAGCGTGCACCACCACGCCTGATTTGGGATTAACATTTAAAGTGCAGAGGGTAGATGAGAGGAGTTAGAGCAGATGACTTATTAGGAGGAGGCAGTTAGTAGTGGGGGCAGGAGTGATGAAGTCTGACTGAAACAGTAGTGTAGGAGACATAATATCCTCGAAGGCTCCTAGGACCAGCCCCCAAGATGGTCAGGAACCCAAGAATGGATACTGAAAAAAATACCTGACAAGAACAACTTAGATGTGGAAAAGTTTATTTGGCTCACAGTTTCAGAGGTTCATTCCATGGTGGGATGGTTCCAAGGCAGAAACATCATGGCAGCAGGGAGTGGTGGAGGAAAAATGCTCAGCTCACGGCAGCCAGGAAGCAGAGACAGAAAGGAGGGGGACAGGGACAAATACTGTCTTCAAGGCCATGCCCCAGTGACCCACCTCTTCTCACCAGTCATGCCACACCTCTAGATCTTGCTGTCTTGGAGACCAGCTTCAACACAAGAGCTTTTGGGGGACCCTTCAGATCCAAACCATTACAACCACCTTGATGGATTTGTCCCCACCCTCCCTGCGCTGATCAGCCTGTGTCCACAGTGAAAGGAACCTCGGAGCAGTGTTTATCCTGGATTCTTCACAGGAACAAGACTCAGATAAATCTCTCTGGTGCAAGCTACAGTGTCACTGTAAATGCCATGCAGCTCACCATGGGTGGTTAGAAACATGGGCTCCAACTTGGATCAAAACCTGGCTGTGACACTGGCCACTGACCTTGGATAGATCACTTCCCCCAAAGCATTAGTTTCCCCATTTTACAATGGGGGTTGGAAGAACACCCATCTCCTAAAGTCATTGTGCATCTTTGAGATGACTCCAGTGATGTGTTTAGAATACTTCCCAGCAACTAACGAGTGCCAAATAATTGTCAACCTGCATGAAGGAGGGAGCCCCTTGCCGTAGGGCCCTGGCGCTGAAGGCACGGGACCTTGGACGCCTCTCCTGTCCTCACAGTTTTCCCATTTCCTCATTTGAAATGTGAAAATTCAGTTGGAAGTGGTTCTCACCCTCCTCCAAGTTGAGGAGCTCTTTGCTGAAGTCTTACTTGGAAGCCGCCCTGAAACATAATTCTGGATGGCACTACCTTCGAGAACTTGAAGTAGGAAACCTTTACCTTCCGCCCAGCTCCATCATTTCCCTGATTTCACCAATGCTGTATCTTTGGGCACTTCCCTTAACCTCAAATAACCTTAACCTTGAGCCTGTTTCCTCCCCTTCAACAAGGCAGATGATGGGTTCCTGAGTCTGTAAGCTCCCTGCATTCTCGAACATTCACAGACCAAAGCACCAGTCTTGACCTTGAAACTCAGAGTCAGTGATCAAGTGAAGCATGACCCATGTATTTTCTATATTTGATGTTAAAGAAAGATACATTTGATTGGCACATTAGAATAACTTAATGTTTTTTGTTAATGGCCCAAAAGACTTTGAAAGGTTTTAGTTTTCACTTTCAAAAATGTCTTTTTCAACTACAACAGATACTTCACAAGAGAAAATATACACGTGAGTGATAAGCACTTGAAAAGGTGCTCCATACGAGTCATCAGGAAATGCAAGTTGAAACCATGGTGCATGCTTGTAACCCCAGTACTCGGGAGACTGAGACAGGAGCATCACAGGTTCATTGCCAGCCTCAGCAACTTATTAAGGCCCTCCGCAACTTAGTGATACCCTCTTTCAAAAAAAAAAAAGGGCTGGGGGTGCAACTCAAAGGTAGAATCCTTGGGTTCAATCTCCAGTACCAAAAAAACCAACAAAACAAAACAAACAAAAACATGGTAACATATATCACACCCCCAACAGAAGAAATAAAACTAAAACTACTGAGAGAATGATTGTAACAAATGTGGGCAAGGCTATGACGGAACAGGAAATCCCTTTGGAAAAATGTTTCCTATAAAGTTAATCAGACCTATTACTTTGCCAGGGATTTATCCAAGAGAAAGTTCAGACTATGTCCACACAAAGGAGTTGTATACAAATATTTGCAGCACTTTGATGCACAGTAGCCCAAACATGGAGAAAATCCAAACACCTATCAACAAGCAAATGAATAGAGTGGTATGACCATCCGATGTAATAAAACTCAACAATAAATGGAAACACATTGCTGAGGCGCAAAAGACACGCATGAATCTCAAAACCATTGTGGGCAGTGAAAGGCCAGTGAAAGAAGGCAGACACAAAAAAAAACACATCATCTGTAATTCCACTTGGTTGAATTTCTAAACCAGGTGAAACTGAGTTGGGTGGGGAAAATCAGAACTGCCTTCATGAGGATGCAGGGAGAAAGGATTGACTGTGAAGAGACACAAAGAAACTATCAAAATTGTATGATTTGTACAAAATCATTTGTACAAAATTGTAAGATTTGTACATTTCAGTGTATGTAATTTTTTTCTGAAGAGCTATAAGTAATAACCGAGAGGAAACGGAGTGGGTAGAAGAATAGATGAACCAAGAGTGTACTAATAATCACTGAAGCTGAGTAATGATTATACATGGTGGCTTATTGTGGAATTCTGTTCACTTTGCTTATGTTTGAAATTTTGTATAATAAAGCATTTAAAAGAGGCGGGGTGCAGTATGTAAAGGGAGAAGTATTTGGGTGTTGAACTTGGCATTATACCATTTGGTTGTTGACTTAACAAATACAAAGTGAAACCAAAAAATGCTTTTTCTCTCCTTGGTAATAGAAACAAGTATTTATGTGTGTGAAAATTGAAGACATAGTAAATTATAATGTGGTCATAGTACACACACACACACACACACACACACATATAGAAAGATATAAATATAGATATAGAGATATAAAAATTAGAATCAGGCCGGGCGTGGTGGCGCACGCTTGTAATCCCAGTACTTTGGGAGGCGGAGACCGGAGGATCCGGGTTCACGGCCAGCCTCAGCTCTCTCTCTTTCTCTGTCTCTATCTCTATCTCTATCTCTATCTCTCTCCTTAGTGAGGCCCTCCGCAACTTCGTGAGACCCGGTTTCAAAATAAAGTATAAAAAATAGGGCCGGGGGTGTAGCGCAGAGGTTGAACACCCCTGGGTTCAATCCCCGGTACGGCAAAAAAAAAAAAAAAATTAGAATCAGGCAGTATATGCAGATGTATACAATTGTTACTGGTTTTTTTCTACTTAATATTTTTAATGAGCATTTCCCCCCTGTCATTAAATATTCTTCTATGGCACATTTTCAAATATTTCCTGATTTATAGCATGTGGATACACCAAAACTTATTGGAGGCAATCGTCTATATCTTTACTGTTAAGAATAAAATTACAGGCCGAGCGTGCTGGCGCACGCTTGTAATCCCAGTACTTTGGGAGGCAGAGACTGGAGGATCCGGGTTCGCGGCCAG
>PVJS01054610.1:0-12905 GCA_004027185.1 Glis glis | reverse complement strand
ACCATGCCCAGCTCCTGTTTTATTTTACTTTTTTTTGGTGCTGGAGATTGAGCCCAAAGGCATTCTACCTCTGAGCTACACCCCCAGCCCTATTTTATTTTTTATTTTGAAAAAGGGTTTCTCTAAATTGCTGAGGGCTTCTCTAAATTGCTGAAGCTGGCCTTGAACCTGTGATCCTGCTCTCTCAGCCTCCCAAGTACTGGAATTACAGACAGGCATGCACCACCACACCCGGATTATTTTTATTTTGAATCAAGGTCTCATTAGATTACAACATGCTGGCCTTGTACCTTATATTCTCCTGTCTCAGTCTCCCAAGTACTGGGATTACAGGTGTGTGCCACTATGCCTGGCTAAAAAAAAATGCATCTATTTTAATCTTTGTGATTAAATATCCACCAAACCTTGTGTGTGTGTGTGTGTGTGTGTGTGTGTGTGTGTGTGTGTGTGTGCTGCCGGGGATCAAACTCAGGGTCTTGCACATACCAGACAAGCAGTTTACCATTGCACTACATCTCAGCCTTCCACCAATTTATTTGTCTTATTTATTTTTGTGGTACTGAGAATTGAACCCAGGGGCACTTTACAACTGAGCTGCATTCCCATTTATTTATTTATTTATTTATTTATTTATTTATTTATTTAGTGGTACTGGGGATTGAATCAAGGGGCATTCTACCTCTGAGTTATACCCCCCAGCCCTATTTTTTATTTTTATTTTGAAACAGTGTCTTGCTAAGTTGATGAGAGTCTACTTGCTGAGGCGGGGTCCTCAAACCTGCAATCCTCCTGTCTCAGCCTTCCAAGTACTACAATTACAGGCATGCGCCACCACACCCAGCTTTTATTTTTTATTTTAAGATAGGATCTTCCTAAATTGCCAAGGCTTGTCTTGAACATGTGGTCCTCCTCCCTCAGTCTCCTGAGTGCTGAGATTACACATGAGCACCACCATGCCAGGCTCCAAAATTCTTTATTCATAGGATTCGCTACACTTTCACATGAGCAGGGCCATATCAAAACTATCAGGCCAGGTGTGGCAGTGCACATCCATAATCCCAGTACTTGGGAGGCTGAGACAGGAGGATTGCAGGTTCGAGGCCAGTCTCAGCAATTTAGCAAGTCCCTCAGCAACGTAATGAGTCCATGTTTCAAAAAATAATAAAAATAAACAAGGGCTGGGGGTGTAGCTCAGAGGTAGAACACCCCTGGGTTCAATCCTGAGTACCAAAAAACAAAACAAAACAAACACAAAAAACACAACACTATCTATTGTATCTATTGGGAGGACCTGGAGATTTTTCCTTGTTTCCATTTTCTATGTACATTGCGTGTGATTATGTGTGTGTGTGTGTGTGTGTGTGTGTGTGTGCGCGCTTGTGTGGCACTGGGGATTGAACCCAGGGGCATTCTATCTCTGAGCTATATACCCAACCCTATTTTTTTAAATTTTGAAACAGGGCTTCACTAAATTGCCGAGGCTGGCCATGGAATCTGCTATCTTCCTGTCTCGGCCTCCCAAGTACTGGGATCACAGGCATGTGCCACTACTCCTGGCTTTCTATGTACATTTTGATACCCAGTTAGTAACAGTTTAAAAAATCCACAGTCTATTTTTATTTTAAGAAACATTTTAAAGCACAAAGTAATGAAGTACAGCAGTATTACTTTCCAACTTTCAGCAAAATATCAACACCCACCATCCCAGTGTTACAGTGGAAGCAGTACTGTGGGCTTTTTTCCTCAATTCACCAGCACAGCCTGCTACTCCACTTTATAGCATTTTAGAAGGCAATATGATCAACTGAAACCTCAAAATCTTTCCTACAGTTCCTAGAGGCGCCTGCTGAATACTGAAACCTAAATTATAATGTTCTACTGATGGGTGTTTGGGGTTTGTTTGTTTGTTTTGGTACTGAGCATTGAACCCAGGGGAATTCTACCTCTGAGCTTCACCACCAGCCCTTTTTATTTTTTTAATTTGAAATAGAGATTCGCTAAGTTGCTGAGGATCTTGCTAAATTCCAGCACACTGGCCTTGAACCTACAATCCTCCTATCTCAGCCTCCCAAGTACTGAGATAGTAACACCATGCCTGGCTTTACTGATGGTTCTTGAATTTCAATTTCCATAACTGATGGTTCAGTTTCCTTGAACCCATCTCCCAGAGATTCTGGTGGTATGATATGGATTGAGGTATGGGTTGAGGCCTGAAAACAGCGAAGAATGAGAAAATAGGGGAAAGCTAGGCTTTGAGAAATCTGGATTTTTAACAAGTATAGAAGGTGATTCTGATGAAGGGGCTCAATAACCCAAGCATCCAGTCTTATGCATTGATGCAGAATTTTACCTACTAAAAACTGGTTGAGACATGATAGTCCTCATACAACAGTGGTTTTCATTAATAACACAAGTGAAAATTTATATTCCTCATTTTGGCAATAGTTAGGCTTTCTGGTTTCTTTACTAGTTCATCTTACTCTAAGCTAATAAATAAATGTGATTAAATAATGGTGGCACTTGCATAACATTTTATATGTGGTCATTTTCATTTGCCTCACTCACATAACTCATTACATATGGGTAAGAGAATTACTAGAAAAATAAAACAACTGAAGTCATTTCTGGTAGGTTTCTGGCCCTGGGATGAGAAGACATGAAAAAGCCTTCAGACCATTGAGCCTAGAAAAGTTCTTTTTATTTTTCTTAAACTACCACATGAGGAGCCTAGTGTGGTGGCACAATCCTGTAATCCCAGCGACTGGGGAGGCTGAGGCAGGAGAACTGCAAGTTTGAGGCCAACCTAGGAAACTTTGCAATACCCTGATAAAAAGGAGTGGGGATTTAGCTCAGTGGTAGAGTACCCTTGGGTTAAATTCCCAGAACCAAAAAAAAAAAAAAGACTCAATGGCTGGAGGCGTAGCTCAGTGGTAGAGCATTCATGGGTTCACTCTCCAGTACCACAGATAAAAACAAAAACCAAAACCCATGCTAGGGAAAACGTTCATTTTTGTGCACTTTTTTCTTTTTGTGGTACTGGGATTGAACCCAGGGGCATTTTAACTCTAAGCTACACCCCTAGTCCTTCCCTTTTTAATTTTGTTTTGAAACGGTATTGCTAAATTGCTAAGAGTCTTGCTAAGTTGCTGAGACTGGCTTCAAACTTACTATCCTCCTGTCTCAGCCTCCCAAGTACTGGGATTACAGGTGTGTACCACATGTCTGGCTTCATTTCTTTGCAATTTCTAATTCTCTTCCCTTTTCAGCAATAAACAAGCAATAGATAAATGCTCAGAATAACATATTACTGACTGCAAATGAATGTGCATTTATACTTAGAGTAAAATAAAATACTAAGATGCAAAATAAAGCATTTAACAAAGGATTCTTGGGCAATAATAATTGGTATTTTTATGCCTGTAATTTTATAAATGGGCACATGGGACAATGAACACTGAGATAGTTATCTAAAGAAGGTAAGAGTATGAACCAAGGGTATGATTCAGTGGCAAAGCACTTGATTAGCATGCACAAGGCCCTGGATTCCATGCAGAAAACTGCAAGGGAAAAAAAGGCATCAATAGGGCGGTAATGCTCTGGCAAGGACCCATTACATGCCAATCATGCTTGCTCTATCACATGGTTAAACCAACATTACCACAGGAAGGAAAATGGTTTTACAACCTTACTAAGAATGAATTGTGGGTAAATTCACTTTTCAACCATCAAAACACTTGATTAGGCCACTGAGTGACTCCACTTATTTTTCATAAGAACAACTGTGAGTACTTAGGAGACTGAGAAAGGAGGATAACAGGTTTGAGGACAGCCTCAGAAACTTAGGGAGACCCTGCTTCAAAAAATTTTTAAAAAGGGCTGGGGGTGTAGCTTGGGGGTAGAATGCCCCTAGGTTCAAGCCCTAGTACCAAGAAGGTGAGAGAGAGAGAGAGAGAGAGAGAGAGAGAGAGAGAGAACAAATTTAAATTTTAAGTTAATAATGTTAAATTCTGACAGGTAAACAAAACACTAATGTCAACATTTACTATGTCCGAGACATTTATGTAATCTGTACAACAACCACCACCCCTTTAAGTAGGTATTCCTATGTCATTCTCATTCTCCAGATGAGAAAACTGAGACTTAGGAAGGTGAAGCAAATTGTTCAAAGTCACACAGCTTGAAAGTGATTGCATGAGGAATCAAACCTCACTCTTAACTGTCCAGCTACCTGTCTCTATACTAAAATACCATTTACATCACATTGGAGAAGCTTCAAAAGTTTTCTAAAGCTGAGTGTGGTTGATTACATCTGTAATCCTAGTACTTGGGAGGCTGAGACAGGCAGATCACAGGTTTGAGGACAGCCTCAGCAATGTAGCAAGATTCTCTGCAACCTAGCAAGACCCTGTTTCAAAACAAAAACAAAATAGATCTGGAGGAATAACTTGGAGGTGGAATGCCCCTGGGTTCAAACCCAATACCAAAACCAAACAAACAAACAAACAAACAAAAACAAAATGAAAAACAAAAAAAATTAAAAGGGCTAGGGATGTGGCTCAGAGGTAGAATGTCCCTGGGTTCAATCCCCAGTACCAAAAAAATTACAAATAAGCTGGGCATGGTGGTGCACACCTGTAATCCCAGTACTTGGGAGGCTGAGACAGGAGAATCACAGGTTTGCAGCCAGCCTCAGCAATTTAGTGAGGCCCTCAGCAACTTAGTGAGACCTTGTTTCAAAATAAAAAATAAAATAGGGCTGGTAGTGTAGCTCAGAGGTAGAACGCCTCTGGGTACAATCCACAGTTCCAATAAATAAATAAATAAATAAATAAATAAATAAATAAATACTTGCTAAAAGCTGATGTTGGCAAGTAAAAATAGGAACTTTATGTACAGGTATGAACATTCTGGAAGGCAATTTATCAATATTTGCCAAAATTTTTAAATGCACGTACTCCTTGACCCATCAGTTCTAACTTTAAGAATTTTTCCTGTAGATTTCACTACAGGAATATGCAAAGAGATGGACAAATATATTGGCTATAGAATTTTTTGTAGTAGTAAAAACTGGAAACCTCCAAATAACCATTATGGGAAAAAAGATCTACACTATGCCCCCCTTTCCCAGCCTCATACCCCAAAACCTACTCAGACTCTGTAGTGTATTGAGTTCCCTGTTTGATAGTAAAATTTTTTCACTCAATATTCAATTGCTAATTTCTATTTACTTATGTATTTCTTTGGTACTGGGGATTAAAGCCTGGGGTGTTCTACAATTGAGCGACACACCCAGACCCCCTTTTTTTTTGGTACTGGTGATTGAATCCTTGGGCATTCTACCTCTGAGCTATACTCCTGCCCTTTTTACTTTTTATTTTGAAATAGGGTCTCACTATGATGCTGAGGCTGGCCTGAAACCTGGGATCCTCTTGGGTCAGCCTTCCAACACTGGGATTACAGGTGTGCGCCACTGCTCCCACCTAGTCTATTTTTAAATTTAACAGTCCACTAATGATTTGTACTATGGCAAACACTGATCTAATTCATTAGCAACCTATAAAGAGTTGGTTCTATTGCTCACTTGTTGTAAATAACTTTTCCATTTTCTTCCCAATATATCATCAGTTTGCATAACAAAACTTTTTTTTCTTGATACCGAGGAATAACACATTTAAAAACCCCACTGAGAGCCAGGCATGGTGTGTACACTTATAATCCCTGTACTTGGGAAGTTTAGACCAGAGGATCCAGGTTCTCGGCTAGCCTCAGATACTTAGTGAGACCCTGTTTCAAAATAAAGAATAAAAAATAGGGCTGGGGGTGTAGCTTGGAGGCAGAATGCCCCTGGGTTCAATCCCCAGTACCACAAACAAAAAGAATCCCACTGAACTCAAAGATGTGAGGGGAGTTTGCTTGACCAGGAAATTTAGGAAGAAGTACTAGCACTGTTTAATTAAAGAGTCAAATAAAAAATACTACAATGTGCCGGGCGTGATGGTGCATGCTTGTAATCCCAGTACTTTGGGAGGCAGAGACCGGAGGATCCAGGTTCGCGGCCAGCCTCAGCTCTCTCTCTCTCTCTCTCTCCCTGTCTCTCTCTCTCTCTCTCTCTCTCCTTAGTGAGGCCCTCTGCAACTTCGTGAGGCCCGGTTTCAAAATAAAGTATAAAAAAAATAGGGCCGGTGGCGTAGCACGGAGGTAGAACGCCCCTGCGTTCAATTCCCGGTACCGCAAAAAAAAAAAAAAAGTAAAAATAAAATAAAAATACTACAATGCCAGGTGTGGTGGCACACAACTGTAGTCTCACTACTTGGGAGGCTGAGACAGGAGGATCACAGATTCAAAGCCACCACAACACCTTAGCGAAGTCCTCAGCAACTTAGCAAAATCCTCTTTCAAAATAAAAAATAAAAAGGCCTGGGGGTATAGCTAAGAGGCAGAACACTGCCAGGTTCAATTCTCAGTCCTCCGCCACCCCCCCCAAAATAAAAGAAATACTAGAATCAGGTCAGGCATTGTGGTACACACCTGTAATCCCAGTACTTGAGAGGCTGAGAAGACAGGAGGATGGCAGGCTCGAGGCCTGCCTCAGCAATTTAGTGAGACCCTGTTTCAAAATAAAAAATAAAAATGGCTGGGGCTGTAGCTTAGAGGTAGAATGCTCCTGGGTTCAATCCCTAGTACAAAATAATACTAGAATCAAATGGTAATAAAAATTTGAAACTTGTGAGTCATGCCTTATAAAGTTATACAAGAATATAGGGGAAAATTTATGCCATTAACTAAGTTGATCAGGAAACAAGAAAAGGTAAAAAGGGCCTTGGACATGCTAATTAATCACTCTACTGCTGAGCCACATCCCCAGACCAAACATTCCACTTTTAAATTGGGACAAAGAACATAAAGCAAATACAAAATAGAAGAAAGAGTGAGGACAAGAGAAAATAATAAAACACAGAAGAGAAAAATCAACAGCAACTTATAGAATTAAACTCAGGCTCTTTACAAAGATAGAACTTTATCAAAATAATTAATTTCAAAAACAATTTAAGTACTTTGGGAGGCAGAGAGCGGCCAGCCTCAGCTCTCTCTCTCTCTCTCTCCTTAGTGAGGCCCTCCGCAACTTCGTGAGACCCGTTTTCAAAATAAAGTATAAAAAATAGGGCCAGGGGCGTAGCGCGGAGGTAGAACGCCCCTGCGTTCAATCCCTGGTACCGCAAAAAAAAAAAAAAAAAAAAAAATTTAAGATTGAGGGTATAGCTTGGTGGTAGTTCATTTACCTAGCATGTGTGAGGTCCGGGGTCTCCATGCCATATGCACAAGAAATGATAATAAAAATAAAAATAATTACAATAGCAGGTAAATAAAATGCATAATAAAGAGACCACAGAGATTAAAATAATAAAAATGGACTACAAACAAATATATGCTAATAAATTAGAAAGCACCAATGAAATGGACATAAGCTCATCAAAATATATCAAATGTCAAAATTATCACAAAAGGAAAGAGAAAAATAGAAAACCAAAGTGGTAGGCAAAGAGAGGCATTCCCTCTCACAAATCTCCAGGTGCATATTGTTTTACAAGTTAGTTCTACAAAACTTTGTGAGTCTTTTAAACAAGTTGTTTCACTAAAAACGAGGCGCTAAACCTGCTCAATTCATCTTATAAGGCACCAGTATTCTCAATTCCAAAATTACACTGTAAAAATACAAGAATGGAAAAATATAGGTTCAATTCACTAATGACTGTAGATTCAAATTCCTAAAAAAATTATTAACAGGCTGGGGGTATAGCTTAGTGGTAGAGCCCTTGCCTAGCATGCACCAAGGCTTGGTTTCCATTGTCAGCACTGCAAAAACAAATTAGCTGATGAACCCAAGAATATATTTTAAAATCATCCACCATGAAACCTATTATGTAATTTAACATATTAATAGTCTAAATGAGAAAAATCATGATGCCAATAATACATTTGGCAGTTTTATAGTAATTTATTATTTAATTTTTGGCAAATAAAAATAGAAGAGAAAAATGCAGTCAAGGTTTGTTTTTAAAACAAACTTACAAAGTATACAAACTTCTTAAAATAACAAAAAAGAAGACAAAGAAAAATATGGATAATAAAGGGGATTAGCAAAATTTAAGTTTGAAAACTCACATGAAGGGTTAGGGATGTATCTCAGTGTTTGAGATAGCATGCTCCAGGCCCTGGGTTCCATCCCCAGCAACACACACACACACACACACACACACACACACACACACACAAAGCTTCTCATGAAATGGCAACTTTTTAGAAATTACCAAAACTCACTCAAGCAAAAATTTGGTTACACCTATAACTACTTAAAAATTCGGGCCAGGCATGGTAGTGCACGCCTGTAATCCCAATATTTGGGAGGATGAGACTGGAAGATCGCAGGCTTGAGGCCAGCCTCAGCAACTTAGTGAGACCCTCAGCAATTTAGCAAGACCCTGTTCAAAACAAAAAATAAAAAAGGGCTGGGGGTGAAGCTTGGATGTAGAATGCCCCTGAGTTCAATCCCCAGTACCCACCCCCCAAAAAAAGAAAGAAAAAGAAAGAAAGGAAGGAAGGAAGGAAGGAATGAAGGAAGGAAGGATGGATGGATTAGGGTCACCCAAAAGAGGGCTCTTTACCAAGCCTTCCCCTTCCTTTGCTGTGGCAACCTTGGGCTGGGGGTGTAGCTCAATGGCAGAAGGCTTGCCCAGCTTGCAGGAGGCCATCTGTTTGATTCCCAACAATGCAAAGGAAAAACAAAAGCTGAAAACCTTAAATCACTACACCTTAAAGGGTATTTACAAATAAATTTTGGCATATTAGAATTTTAAAGGATTTATTTGAGCCACCTTCATTCAAATCAGGCTCTCCAAGGATCAGGAGGAAGGCTTTTATAAGGCAAATGGGGAGACAAGGCAAAAAAATATCTGACTGGATGAAATGGAGAAATAGCCTTATTAGGACTGTTCTAGGGGAAAGTACCTTATTAGGGTTTAGTTGGTGATTTCTGATTGATTAAGCTTAAGTTTTGTTTTCCCAGAATGTGACTGTTTACATTGAGTTGGGTTTGGGTTGGCTTATATAGGATCCCAAGGCATTGGAACTGTGTCAGTCTAATGGGCTCCCAATGAATTATTTTAACAAGGGAAATCTGAAGCAAAAGTAAGCCAGCTCTTCCATTTTATTTGCAGTCTGCTTTATGCCATCTAGTTGGCCCAGCAAACATCGTGTCTTGAAATTCAATTTAAGTTATCCCAGACTGGTAGAGCCCCCAGGCACGAGACAGAACGAATAAAATACGATTCTGGAATACTCTATTTTCCTAAGCCTCAACTTATTTCTACAAATACATTATGCCACATAATCACAGATAATCATGCATAGAACAAAATAAGAAAAGTATATTTTGAAACAATACCCAACAGAAACAGATCTACACAAAAGTCTCATTGGATATTACAAGCATCAAAGATGGACCATATAAAAACTATGGTTTCAATGTTCAAAGAAATAAAAACTAAGCTTGAAATTTTAACAGAGAACTGGCAAATAAATATGACATAGCAACTAAAACATATATGAATTCCTTTCAAATCTGGAAGTGGGAAAAAACTTTCTAACTGTACCTCAAAATCTGGTAGCAATTAGAGAAAAGACTGACAATTTTGACTAATAAAAATAAAGAAATCTGTTTGGAAAAAAAGCAGGGGAAAGGGACAGATAAAATGAAGCAAAAGACAAACTGGGAAAACTATAAAAGAGCTCCTAAAGTATTAGTGGGAAGTGTACTGATAACAGCAACTTGCTTTGCAGTGCATCAAAAACAAAACAAAACAAGCCAGGCGTGGTGGCGCACACTTGTAATCCCAGTACTTGGGAAGCTGAAACCAGAGGATCACAGGTTCGCAGCCAGCCTCAGCTACTTAGTGAGGCCCTGTTTCAAAATAAAGAATAAAGTAGGGCTAGGGTTGTAGCTCAGAGGTAGAATGCCCCTGGGTTCAATCCCCAGTAAAACACACACACACACACACACACACACACACACACACAGAAAACTGGGTATGGTGGCACACACCTGTAATCTCAGTTCTTGGGAAGTTGAGACAAGAAGATCACAGTTTCATGGCCAGCCTCAGCAATTTAGCAGGCCCTCAGCAACTTAGTGAGACCCTGTTTTAAAATAAAAAAATAAAAAGGGCTGGGGGTATAGTTCAGTGGTAGAATGCCCCCAGATTCAATCCCCAGTAACAGAGAGAGAGAGAGAGAGAGAGAGAGAGAGAGAGAGAGAGAGGTGTAGGTCAGTGACAGACTACTTCTCTAGTAGGAGTGAGGCCTTGGTTCAATCCCCAGCACAACTAAAAACCCAAGATGGATTAATGAATGGGAAGAGAGGTAAACACATAAATAGAACCTGGCGTAGTGATACAACCTATAATCTCAGCTACTTGGGAAGCTGAACAGGAGGATCACAAGTTCACGCCAGCCTGGACAATTTAGCAAGGTCATATCTCAAAATAAAATTTAAGAAAAGGGTTAAGGATGGAGGTAAGTGGTATAACACTTGCCTAGCATCTGCAGGGTTCTGGTTTCAATCCCCAGCACCCCCCCAAAAAAAACAAAGAAACCATGGATAGGTATGTGATAAAGAAAGTATAGTAAAATATTAATGGTAAGATCTAAGAGATAGGTGGATAAATGAAAGCTCATTATAGATGTCCAACTTTACTGCATGTTTGAAAATGTTTCCATAATAAATGTTGGGTAAAAGAACTCCTAAAATACAGAAGAAAAAAGGTCAACATTATAGAAAATGGACAAGAAGCCGGGCGTGGTGGTGCACACTTGTAAACCCAGTACTTGGGAGGCTGAGACAGGAGGATTGCAGGTTTGAGGCCAGCCTCAGTAACTTGGTGAGACTCTGTTTCAAAATAAAATATGGTTGGGGTGTAGCTCAGAGGTAGAATGTCCCTGGGTTCCATCTCCAGTACCAGAAAGAAAAAAAAGAAAAAGAAAAAGAAAAAGAAAAAGAAAAAGAAAACGAAAAAGGAAAAGGAAAAGAAAAAGAAAAAGAAAAAGAAAAAGAAAAAGAAAAAGAAAAAGAAAAAGAACAAGAAAGAGGGAGGGAAGGAAGGAAGAGTTCAGATAAAAATAAATGCAAATTGTCCTTAAATATATTAAAAGATACCTGATTTCACTCAAAATGAAAAAAAAATGCAAATCAAAAGTGTGTGGAAGCAGAATGCAGTGGTATATACCTGTAATTCCAGTTCTTGGGAGGCTGAGACAGGAGGATTGCAAGTTCAAGGCCAGCCTGGGCAACTTGGCAAGATCCTGTTTCAAAATTTAAAAAAAGGACTGACTGGGGAGCTGGGTGTGGTGGCTTACGTGTGTAATTCCAGTACTTGGAAGGCTGAGACTGGAGGATTGCAGGTTCAAGGACAGCCTCAGCAACAAGCAAGACTGAGCAACATAGTGAGATCTTGTTTCAAAACAAAAAATAAAAAGGGCAGAAGTAGAATGTCCCTGGGTTCAATCCTCAGTACTAAAATAAAAACAAAAATAAAATAATTTATAAAAGTCAAAAGCAAATGAACTTGTTCATCAAACTGGTGGCATAAGCCACAAAGGGAAATTATTTTGAGTAAACTTGAAATACAGTAACTTAACTATACATTCCTACATTCTTAGAGGTATCTACCTTTAAAACAAAATAATGGCACAAAACAATTTTTTTGGTACTAGTGATTGAAACCAGGGGCTTTCTACCTTCAAACTACATCCCCATCCCATTTTATTTTTTTATTTTGATTCAGGGTTTTGCTAAGTTGCTGAGAGTCTCACTAAGTTGCTGATTGCTGAGAGTCTCGCTAAGTTGCTGAGGCTGGTCTTGAACCTATGATCCTCCTGACTCAGCCTCCCAAGTACTGAGATTACAAGCATGGGCTACCATGCTGGGCTTCAAAACAAATCTTGAGCCAGGCATGAGGTGTAAGCCTGTGGTCCCAGTACACAGGAAACTAAAGCAGAAGAATCACAAGTTCAAGGCCTCCTGGGTAGCAGTGATATTCCATGCCTTACAAAAAAAAATAAGGGGGCTGGAGGTATAGCTTATTGGTAGACTGCATGCTTGAGGCCCTGGGTTTTGGAAGACAAAGAGAACATTAGGTAAAAATGGAGGAAATCAGAATAAATTATGAACTTTAGAAATAACATATCAATATTGGTTCATTCGCTGTAAAATAATGCACTATACTAATTTAGGACTTTAATAATAGGGGAAACTGTACATAGGGTATATTGGAACTTTTTTCACTAGCTTCTCAATTCTTCTGTAAATTTAACACTGTTCTAAAAGTTTATTTAACTGGGTGTGGTAGCACATGCCTGTAATCCTAGTACTTGGGAGGCAGAGACAGGAGGATCGCAGGTTTGAGGACAGCCTCAGCAAGTAGTGAGACTCTCATCAACCTAGTGAAACCCTGTTTCAAAAAATAAAAGTAAAATTTGGCTGGGGGTGTAGCTCAGAGGTAGAATGCCCCTGGATTCAATCCCCAGTACCACAAAAAAATAAATAAATAAAAGTTTATTTATAAAATAAGATATGATGTCAGGGATTGATTCAAAATAATCCAGGTTAGAGAAAGTGGGAAAGATAAATTAAACAAAATTGTCCGTGAATGGATAACTATCAAAGTTGGGTGATGGATTCATAAGAGGTTCATTATACTATTTTTTCCTTCTGTATGCTAGCATTTTTATAATAAACATTTTAAAAAGAGACATAAATTTGAAAAACAGGTCCAAAAAGAAAGAACTGAAAAATACAGTAACTGAAATGAAGGAATATCCAAGGGCATTCTACCTCCAAGCTACACCTCCAG
>PVJS01054609.1:0-12905 GCA_004027185.1 Glis glis | reverse complement strand
GTACATACACAAACCTATAAGACTCAATCACTATCTGGAGCATGAAAGGGAGGGAAGGGGGAGGGAATAGGGTGGGATTGGAGGGAGGGCTAAATGTGCAATGTGTGCATGTATGATGTTCATACCCTGACATATATCAAAATGTATAATTATAATTTACAATGCACCAATAAATGAACATAAAAAGTTAAAAAAAAGAGTTGGTGCCAAGAGATAGGGAGAATAGGTAATATCTAAAGGAGTAACTGAGTCTCCCAAATTGTCACAAAACCAATAGTCTGAATTATGAAAAATATATTACTCTGTAGATTCATGCTCATGCATTCATGAGGAGCTGATGTTCACAGGATTAGTTGACAAAAAATGGCATCTACTGGTATTGAGCACCATGGTATGGGCACACATTGTATGGTTTCCACTGTATGGAATATTTTGTGAATATAATTTATAATAATTGCAATGCTTTGCACAAGACATTATCTAGCTAGTTTTAAGAGATGAAGAATCTGAAGTTCAGATGTGTTAAAGTTTATAAGCCAGGCTTGGTGGCACATGCTTATAATCCCAGCATTATAAGCATGTGCCACCTTGGGAGGCACAAGACAGGAGGAACTTGGGAGGCTGAGACAGGAGGATTGCAGGTTTGCCGCCAGCCTCAGCAACTTAGTGAGACCCTCTGCAACTTAATGAGATCCTGTTTCAAAATAAAAAAATAAAATTGGGCTTGGAGTATAGCTCAGAGGTAGAATGCCCCTGGGTTTGATCCCCAGTACCCCCCCCCCCAAAATAATAAAGTTTCCAATGTTAAATAACTAAATAAATAGTGAAACTAGATGGAGAGTCCTTTAAAAATATTCTATTAATAGCAATGCCAGGAGGCTATGGTGGTGGGATGGTTATTCTAGTGGTTTTAATCCAAAATGAAAGGTTAAGAAGTAAAGTTAGCACAGAATATTCTAGTAAAAAATATAATGAAACTCATACTCAAGTTAGAAGAAAAGCAGTCCTTTTCAGAAGCAGCTAACTCTAGCTGTTTGTCTGGATTGTCGGAGACTGGCCATCTCTTGGGGGATTAATTGGAGGCTGAAGTCTTACAGACATCAGGGATTGTCAAATGAAAACATAGCTTCTCTCAGTGCTAAGGGCTGTTTTTCATCATTGTTCCAACCACAGGGTGTGAAAAGAAGAATATGTTCAGTACCATACTAAGGAAACAAGTTGCTGTTTCCAGCAGGAAGAACTCTACTAGTTTTCTTGCAAATCATAACATTAATCTAATAGGCTTGAGTTCACCCATTGGGAAATGTAACCCAATGGGCAATTGAAACAAAGTGGGATTTTTGCTCTTATTCGAAATAAGATTCAAAATTAGCTGGGCATGGTGGCACATACCTGTAATCCCAGTACTTGGGAGGCTGAGACAAGAGGATCACAGGTTCAAGGCCAGCCTCAGCAACTTAGCAAGACCCTGTTTCAAAATAAAAAATAAAAAGAACAGAGGGGGTAGCTTGGAGGTAGAGTGCCCATGGGTTCAATCTCCAGTACCAAAAAAAAAAAAAACCAAACATTAAAGAACACTATGAATAGTACTTTCATGAACATTTAATGTTCTGTATTCCAGAATAATAATAAAAAGACATTCTAATATTTTTGGAGACTTAACATATACCATGCACTGTGCTAGTCCACTTTAATCTTATTTAGTCCTCACAAAGAATTTATGGTAATCAGAGGCAATACCATTATCTTATTCTACAGAGAAGACAGCAAAGTTATACTAATAAATGATAGAGAAAACACTCAAACTAGATAATCCCAATTTATTAATTTACTACTTTAAGTTCATTAAGGATGGAAGAAGCAAAGATAAAGGGTCATGGCACCTGTCCTCACAATATGGTAGGGGAATGAACACATGGGCCAACTTTATAGTCTAAGCATGCCACAAGAGAGGTGTAAGAAGTGGTCTGGGAGGATGGAGGAGGGTAGGGCGCACTTCACAGATATCTGAGACCTATAATGATAGAAGGTAGAAGAAAGATGGCAAAGAGTATAGCACATGCTCTGGGGATGGTCAATACTTAGTCCTGTATGACTAAACATAGACTGTGGGAAATACAATGATAGGAAAGGAGGGTAAAAATGCAGGAAAAAGCCAAGTCCTGAAGGCCTTAACTGTCATGCAAAGAAATTTACATTTTATGTAACTAAAAGAATAGGGAACTATTCTTCAGTGTTGTTAAGCAGATCTTACAACAATAGACTTGCTATTTAAAAATATCATCTTATAGACTGAATACATCCACTTCTCAAATTCACACATTGGAATCTGAACCCCAAAGGTGGTAGTATAAGGAGATGGGGCATTTGCAGGTACTTAGGTCCTGGGAACGAAGACCTAATGGATAGGATTAATACCCTTATAAAAAGATACAAGATATCTTGCTTCTTTTCTCTCTGCTTTGTACCACGTCATGATACAAGGAGAAGCCAACCAACTGTAAACCAGAAAGCGCCCCTCAGCAGACACTGAATCAACGGGTGCCTTGATCTTGGATTTTTCAGCCTCTAGAACTAAGATAAATAAATTTCTACTAAGCCACTCATTCTACAAAATTAAGTTGCCAGGCTTGGTGGTGCACACCTCTAATCTCAGTACTTGTGAGGTGGAGATAGGAGGATCGCAGGTTTGAGAACAGCCTCAGCAATTTAGTGAGACTCTCAGTAACCTAGCAAGACCCTGTTTCAAAATTGAAAATTGCTAAGGGTGCAGCTTAGAGGTAGAATGTCCCTGAGTTTAACCCTAGTACCACAATAAAATAAAATAAAATAAAATAATAAAATAAAATAAAATAAAATAAAATAAAATAAAACAAAATAAAATAAAATAAAATAAAATAAAATAAAATAAAATTCTGTTATAGCAACCTGAACTAAGACAAATCACTTTGGCAATGTGTAGTGGATGGACTGATGATGGTGAGACTAACAATAAGCAAGCTAACTAAGGTATAGCAATAGTCGAAGACCTGGAATCGAGCAGGGGAATGGGAGTGGGAAGCAGGTCATGGATTTCAGTGTATTGGTAGCACAGGATAATGGTCAAGAGCAACTATGGGATGACTGCTTAAGCTCTAATCCTAGCACTACTACTTCCCACCTGTGTGTTCTTAGGCGATACTATTAATCTCTGAGTTTGAGTTTTCTCATCTGTAAAATCAAAATAATAATGGTATCTATCTCCTAGCATTGCTGTGGGTATTAATATATGACACTTTGAACGCTATTATGGAACATTATCATAAAGTTAAGCATTTGAAGGGAAGTACTCGCGTCGAGCACAAGGACACTGTTAGGCCAGAGTCATTTGGAAATGGGAAGAAAATGATATGCCAGGGACATTTGTTTATGAATGTATAAACAATCTATACACATGTTTGCCTCATCCTTACACTGGGAAAAATAAATTTTGCACTTGTAAAATTGCATCCTAAAGCAAGTTTAATTCACTTGAAATGAAACTCAGACCAAGAGAGCACAAAAATCAATTTAAAACTGCAAATTTGTATATAAAATGAAAATGTGATTCTTCAATATTTATGTTTTTGTAGCTCTTTGAAGATCTTGTTGCTGCAAGATGTAATGACTTTGGAGATAGAATGTTCCAGAATAGATCAATGCATCAAAGGGTTGTCATATATTACTGACTTTCTTATCACTACCTAATATCTACACAAAAGGCATAGGATCACAGACACTTCAGCTATCAAAAACAACTGTTTCAAAATTAAATATATCTATGCCCTAAATGTGGCTATGCCCTCTAATTGTTTTTTGTGGTACTAGGGATTGAACCCAGGGGGTTCTACCTCTGAACTATACTCCCTGGTCCTTATAATTTATTTATTTTTTATTTTGAAACATGGTCTTGCTAAGCTACCATACACTGGCCTCAAACCTGCCATCCTCCTGTCTCAGTCTCCCAAGTCCTGGGATTATAGGCATGAGCCACCATGCCTGGCTGCCCTCTGTCTAAAATTACTGACTTTTGTACTGCATATGCTCTGAGGATTTTCCTGTTTTAAACAATATATAAACACATGAACTGAGGGGTCTTTCACTACTCACAGTGTGTCAGACATAAAATTTGACTACTATCTCCTCTCAATTCTTTAGTGGTTTACAAGTATACTTTTCAGAAGCAGAGTACCTTGGCTCAAGGATATAAAAATATGGTCTCATTCCCAGAAAATAGGATTAGCAAGCAATTAATTTCAATAAAGAACTGACCAGGTCAATTTTATGTTTTACTTGTAATATCTGGTGTTGGAATCAAGAATTGACTTTGATTAGATAGATGTATGGGGATTAGCTAGAATATTCCTGACCACTTTCTCAGAGAGATGATGTAGGCATGAGCTATGACATGCAAGACTGATCTTCAGAGAAGGACAGAGATTTGAGAAAGTGTTCTGAAAAACTGGAAAGAATTTGATGGGTAATTGACTACGGATCATTAGGGAAAAGAAGGGGCCATGGATATTCCCAGATTTCTAGGCTATGTAACTGAGTAGACAACTGTGGACCTCAACTGATAGAATACACAGGAGAAAATGTTGTTTTGGGCGGTGGAGAACGGCATGTTTCATTTGGGACATGTTGAGTGTCAAAGGTCTAATCCAGGGCTAGACAGAAATGACCAGCAGATAATGGAACATAGAGCTTGAGTGAGAGATGGGGGTTGGGGTCACTGATCTGGGATTTATTAGCATAGGCTTTAGATAAGTCCATGAGCATGGGTTTGCTCCTCTTGGGTGAATACAAATAAAAAAGAATAGTTGGTTAAAGACAGACCCTAAGGAACATAACTTGAGATAAGTCCATTTGCATGGGTTTGCTCCTCTTGGGTGAATACAAATAAAAAAGAACAGTTGGTCAAAGACAGACCCTAAGGATCATAAATATTTAAAAGATGTGTGTAGGAAAAGAAATCCTCAAAGATGAAAGAATTCTGGATTAGCGAAGTAGGAAGAACCCCAGAGAAAGCAAGGTAGTAGATAAAGTTTGGGGGGTGGAGATATCTATTTTATGCTACAAAATGTCCAATTAGATAAACACTAAAAAGCGTACATTAAAGTAGGAAGTTTAAAAAAAAACGTATTCAGGATAGTTTCAGTTGATAGAAACCATTTTTTAGAGAGATGAGCCACTAATCCTAGTGAAAGATAAAAGATAGAAAGGGCAGACCTTCCTTCCAAAAAAGTTGTGAGGAGAAGAGTAAGATTATGGTACACCATACTTTGGGAAACCAAACATGAAGGCATATTTTGAAGTCAGGAGCAACGTGAACCTACTTATAAGCTGGGAGAAAGAAGCTTATAGAATATGAGCAATTTAAAATGAAAGAGACAGAGACAGATGCCTGAAGAAAAATGTCCAGCAATTAAGAACATTCCCAAGTCCTGATGCATGAATTAACTTTCAATAAGAAGGAAATTCTTTCCTGGTAGAGCTAGGCTGGTAAGAACAAAAGAAATAGTGGATCCTACCATTTATAGGATTTTTAGCGGAGCAACAAAAAATCATGAGTTATAACACGAGATAGCATCAGTGTTCTCACTGAAATAGGAAACCATGTCTAAAAGTGAGCAGAACATAGTTTTTAACTAGAAGGACTGAATAGAAGTATGAGTTTTGAATAGACCCTGTATTAGAGATAATTTCTAAAGATGTCTACCATCGATTTCTTCTCGCCCTAGAAGCACATGCCAGCACTCCACACATGAGAAGATGGAATCTATTTCCCCTTCCTTTGATGGTGGGCAGACCTTTGTGACTTGATTTGGTCAACAGAACACAGCAGAGAAATGATGTTATGCCATTTCCAGGCCTAGCTTTTATAAGCACTGTTGGATTCCCACTCCTAATCTCTTAGAAGCCAGCCACCCAGAAAGAAATTCAACTTGTTTGAGATCACCATGCTGTGAAGAGGCAAGCTGGGGCCACCATAGCAAAATATCACAGACTGGGTGGCTTGAACAACAGAAATTTACTTTCTCACAGTTCTGAGGGCTAGAAATCTGGGATCAAGGTGCCAGCAAGATTAGCTCCCCCAAGGCCTCTCTCCTTGGCTTGCAGATGGCTGTTTCTTGCAGCCTCTTCCCTTTGTGCATGCACAGCTCTGATGTCTCTTTTTGGAAATCTACATTCTTTAAGTGAATAAATAGAAAGCTGCAGTGACAAATTTGCATTCTTTTATGTATCTACATTTTGTTCTAGAACCTTCTGGCGGGCAGTATTGCCCACTTTGGGAACCTAAGTTTCGAGTAAAGTATGTTTCAGTTTCCTCTGTTTCATTCTGTAATTTTTTTTTTTTTGGTGGTACTGGGGATTGAACCCAGGGACATTCTAACTCCGAGCTCCACCCCCAGTTCTATTTTTTATTCTTTATTTTGAAACAGGGTCTCACTAAGTTGTGGAGGGCCTCACTAAGTAGCTGAGGCTAGCCACGAACCCGGATCCTCCAGTCTCAGCCTCCCAAGTACTGGGATTACAAGGGTGTGCCACCATGCCCAGCTTAATTCTATAATTTCTTAGGCACCTTGTTAACTGATTTTTCACACATGCCCAAACCTAACTTCTACCCACACCCCCAAACATATGTAAGATTTTTGAAGTATGAATGCTAGTTATAAGGAAACAAAAATCATAATTGGGCACTTGGAAAAAGGGAATGCTGAAAAACGAGAGAATCAGGTTTTTCACATGTCTAAACTCCCTGGAAAAACAATCTAACATCAGTGGCTTCTGACATAAATGAGACATAGAAGCAAAAGGCTCACTGTGGATGTTTATTTTTATTTGATTTTACCCTAAATAATTTTGGAAATGGAGGTAATTGGAAACTCTAATTTCCTCATGTCCTCATAATATAATCTGTACAGCCTTTAGAAAGTTCACAAATCTAAAACCTAAAAGTCTACAGAAAGTCTAATGTTATGAGTTTAAGTAATTCTATGAGGAGATCCATTTTGTTGTAAAGGACTAATATCAAGTTATGTACAAAGCCTAATATTCAAATAAAATCAGGATCATCCACATTGAAGGGTAGAAACTTCGAAACTGTTTTACCCCTTCTTCTGCATCCTAACTCCAGTATCTTCCCCAAAGATGTCATTCTTTCTTCTCTCATAATCCCCTTTTCTAAGAAAAGAGTGCTCCTGATTCCTCTGTTTCATTCTGAACTTTCTTAGGCATCTCATTGATTTTTCATACACACACACACACACACACACACACACACACACACACACACACCTATACTTCTACCCCCAAACCCAAACATACATAAGGTTTTCTTATGTATGAATGCTAGATATAAGGAAGGAGGAATCATAATTAGGCACTTGGAAGCAGAGAATGCTGCAAAATAAGATAATCAGGCTTTTCAAATGTCCAAACTTACTGGAAAAGAAAAAAAATATCATGAAGAATGTGAATGTCAGAAGCCTCTCTTACGGCCTCTTGTTCCTGTATCTAACTTGTTAGAATAGGAGGTAGCTTGTACTAACAATGATAAGGGTAGGATGAAGCCAATAATGTGCGATTAAAGAAGATATTCTAAAAATGCGCAGGGATTCATCTTTAAAACACTGAAATTTGGCATCTCTGCCTTAGGCTTAAGATGGGAGCCCAGTCTTCCTCTGCGGGTCCAGTGGCATAAGTTCCAAGGGACAAACTAATCTTTGCCTTCAGGTCACAAAATTAACAGGAAGGGGCCTGGTCCTGGAAGCTATGTTTTTTAAATGCTCTTATAGTCCCATGTATGATTTCTGTTCGTTATTACCATGGTTACTGCTTTTATCCTTAATAATATCAAGTTTGAACAATTTCAGTAAGTTTCAACCTGGACTGGTAGCTTCTGCTTTCATACTTCTTACTCTGCTCTGTCAGATTGACATTTCTAGAGCATCAGTTTGATCATCCCTGTGCCTCCTCCCTTGATGACCTCACCCAGTCTCGCAGATATAAATACAACCTAGATCGTGATGTCACCAGCATTTATTTCCTAGCCGGAACTCTCCTCTGACCCCTAGACATGCGTATGCTAAAACCTACCTCATAACTCTCCTGGAATGTTGACTTCCTAACTCCCCAAATGAGATGGACTCTTCATTTCTCCCTCCAAATGTGGTTCTCCTTCATTCTTTCCCTTTCATAATGTCAATCCATTTATCTGATTGCTTAGACAAAAAGGTCAGAGTCATCTTTTAATAGGAACCAAGATATGAAGAGTCTGACTGACATTCTCAAGAATCAGGATGTAAACCCAGGCGGTCTGACTCCAGAGTCTGTTCATCACCCCTTTGTTAGGCTGCTCCTTCACTGTATAGACCCCTTTGCATGTAACCTGAAACTTCATATGAAATCTGCATGACAAATATTGACTGCTAACCTAAGGGCAAGCTTGCTAGATCAAGTAAGAACTATGAATTCTGCTTCTACCCAGTTGTCTTATCAAAGAGCTGAAAATTTCCTCTGTTTAGAGCCCAGATCTTTTTTTTCTTTTTTTTTGGTACTGGGGGTTGAACCCAGGGGCATTCTACCTCCGAGCTACACCCCCAGCCCTATTTTATTTTTATTTGGAAACAGGGTCTCGCTAGGTTGATGAGAGTCTCACTACTTGCTGAGGCTGTCCTTGAACCTGCGATCCTCCTGTCTCAGCCTCCCAAGTACTGGGATTACAAGTGTGCGCCACCATGGCCGGCAGAGCGAAGATCTTTTTAAAATGTATTCTTTCTTTCTCTCTCTCAACCTCTTTTGTGTTCTTATTGGGATTCTTGGCTGGGCTTTTGAGAGGGGAACTCAGAAATGTCTGTTATAATTGTTTCAGCTGCTAATTAACTAGATGACCTTGGGAAGTTTCTAAGCCTCTTGAAGTTATGATTACCCAACCAAAACATGCCACACATGCAGTGGATGACGCAGACTCTATAGCAATAATGTAGAGAAATGTAGACAAATAGGTAAATAAAGTCATTGTCTCTTTAGTTCTTGGGGGGCAAGAATCACATCTCTTTGTCCACTATCTAGCTTCCAAGTGTGTATTGCAGGTATAAGTTCTGCAGAAACTCAGTAAGTATGTGTGGATTGCCAGTTGATGATTTCATCATTTGGTATATGGTATGGGCAAGATGGCTTAGAATTTCAGCTCGGTGTATTAGAAATAATCATGAATTGAGAAGCAAAAGACAGGATTTAAAGGCAAAGAAACAGAGACTTAAATTACTTGACTTCCCAGCACCCATAATTATCACATAGGGTTTTTTTTTTTGAAAAAAGACTTCATCCTGGGTGCAGTGGCCCACACCTGTAATCTCAGTACTTGAGAGTCTGAGGTAGGAAGATTGCAGGTTCAAGACCAGTCTCACCTATTTAGCGAAACCCTCAGTAACTTAGCAACACCCCAAAATAAAAGAGGCCGGGGGTTTTTTCTTGGAGGTAAAAATACCCCTGGGTTCAATCCCTAGTATGAAAAAATGAAACAAACAAACAAAAAACTTAAACATTTGCCTCTCTAAATTTCAGAGAGGGTAGGTTTCGATGACCTCAGGATGTCTTAAGAAAATGTCAACCGTATAATTTAACTTCACCACAACCTGAAGGGGTCAGCAGTGGGTATTTTTGTTTGTGTTGGAGCTATTCAGTAAGGGGGCTCAGGAGCACAGGATCAGTATCTACCACAGAGAAGCATCTCTGTTTCCCACCAGTACTGTGAGATGGATAATATTATCCCCCATTTCCAAATAAAGGAAGTGGAGGTCTATGGAGGCTTCCCAGGGTAAAATGTCTAGTAAGTGCCATAGCTAGGGTTGGGATCCAGGATTAAGTGTCTGGTAACTTCGCTTCTCTTTCATGAATCACAATCCTCCCTAAGTCTCCCACACTAACCATGCACATAAAAAAGGAAGTGCTTAGGTTCTGCTGGAGGTGGCCTCACTTCCTGAACACCATGTCCTTCTACCTCCAGCAGAAAGTGCTGTGCTCAGCAGAAGAATATTCCAGTCACACACAACACTAATGAATTAGAAAAAACCTGGTAATTAACTGCATGCTCCTGTTCTGTTTTCAATAAATGTAATCTGTCCAATAAATCAGTAGCACTTATTAATGATAATACAAAGTGTGCTCAGTAATAGACTTGCCTTCCATTAGAGGACGAACACAAGGTCTGATGAGGAGCGAGGGAGACACAGAGCCTGCGATATTAGCCTCTGCTTCAGTGCACAGATTACATGGTGCCTCGACGCTGCAGCTGACAAACCACAAATTGCTCGGTTGTGTATGGTGGCTTAAATGTTTCATCTGCCATTAGCTCCATGAAGAATATTATTTCCCACCCTCATCCCACCCCCAACCACTGTGGACAATAGAAGGGGACTTGGAGACCTAAAATAATTACAGACCACAACTGCAACAAGAAACCACAGAGGAACTCATCGTAGCTTTTCTGGGAATTTACTTATCGCAAATGAGGTTTATTATATTTTTTTTCACATATATCTTCTGAATTAGATCCCATTTGTGGTAAGAACCTCTAACATGAATTTTAGCTATAAAATTATGCTATTTATTTTCTTGTGATAGGTATTAAATTGCTGCTTGAATTATTTTCTTTTGTTTTCTTTCCCTAGATATTTCAAAAAATATTGTTTATGTTTTCTCTATGGGGCAAAACAGAGTATAATGATTTAGAAAGTTAGATAGACTAAATAACTAGATAACTGCCTAGAATTGAAGTAATATATCCAGGAATTATACTGGAAGGAACTAAAAAGAATTATAAACAGGAGAAAGTATCATTGGCCCCTTTATGCAAACCCAGTGCAAAGAAAAGTTCAATATTTGATGTCAAAGAAGTTAAAACTAATTGTGAGGCCAAATACCAATAATTCTCTTGGGCCAATTTTTGGTAAATTTAGTTTTTTCTTTCTTCATGTTGTAGAATGTATATATATATATATATATTTTTTTTTTTTTTCGGTACCAGGGATTGAACGCAGGGGCATTCTACCTCTGCGCTACGCCCCCGGCCCTATTGTTTTTATACTTTATTTTGAAACCGGGTCTC
The DNA here is from genome assembly GCA_004027185.1 of Glis glis. NCBI lineage: Eukaryota > Metazoa > Chordata > Mammalia > Rodentia > Gliridae > Glis > Glis glis. The sequence continues at coordinate 1,774 of PVJS01054609.1, read as the reverse complement.
ATGAAGTTGTGGAGGGCCTCACTAAGTAGAGAGAGCGAGAGAGAGAGAGAGACAGAGAGAGAGAGAGCTGAGGCTGGCCACGAACCCGGATCCTCCAGTCTCCGCCTCCCAAAGTACTGGGATTACAAGCATGCGCCACCACGCCCGGCACTATATTGTATATTTTATTGGTCATATTATATGTGTGCCTTATGCAGCTTTCCTTCAGAATTTTGGAAGATCAATAGGCAACATATTCAAAATAAAAATGAAAGTTAGGATGTACATAGGCCTAACTACAATAGTTTTAAAATCACACTGGAGAAAAATGGTTTTGTTTATTTCCTTGTTAACCTGTTTAGATGCTTCAAAAGAGTTCTTTAGCATGAAGAATTTGGTTGGTGGTATTTTAGTTCGCTCTAAACATTTCTCTTTGCTCACCAAGGTTCTCTGAGCAACAGAAACAAGCGCATCTTAAAGAAGACCATGAGCTCATCTTCTGGAGTAACCATACCTACTCTATGAAATGGAGTAACATGATCCTTTGAGATTCCACACTGTGATTTTAAAGGCATGCTTTCTTTTATTATTTACAGATTATATTGTTGAAAGTTTTTTACATGGTGAGTGGTGGTTGGTATGGCAACAAGGAACAGCACAAAGAGGCAGAAGTATGACCAAGTCCGGGCTCTGTCCCCGACTGGATTGTGACTCTGGGTCAGTGTGGTACCTGTTCCACAAGATGTGAATCATTCCACTTAACATAACTTTGGAATGGCATAGCCTGCTATATGTGAGAATGCTTTATGATTCCGTGCACACTATGCATCAAGATTTATTAATATGTTCATGAAGCACCTCATTTGGTATTGGTGGTATGGTTCTCCCTTTTCTCTATGATATTTCAACAATGATTATCAAAATATTTATGGGTCATATTTTCCCTTTGCTAGTTTTCCAGCTTTGCCTTCCCATTCCTGAAGGTTTTTTTTTTAAATTTATCAACTCTTCTGTATTTCTACCTATTTCCCTAACATGGTATTTGATACAATGTAAATTGTTCCTTTATGCAAATACCCTACATGGTAATGAGTTAATCAGATTGGTTCAAACATTAACTCTGTTTTTCTAGGGAGTAGTCTTTTATTTCACTCATTTACAATGAAGCTAATATGCTCACAAATGATGCTTTTAAAATGGTTCTTAGGGCTTTACAGATAGATTTTTAGATTTTTTGCCCATTTTTACTTTAGTAATTCCATTATTTTACATTTAGCTTATAAAGCCCTTGAAGAGAGAAACATTGTTTCCTTAACCTTTGTAGCATTTTGTTCCCAAGCTTTTTGCAAACAGGCAAAGCCTAACCTGGGCGAGTGGTGAGTGCAGGTCTTGGGATGTTAGAATACTTGGCAGACAGCTTATGAGGGCTTCAGAATCTAGATTAGTGCAGAAAACCCCCCTGAAAGGGTAGAACAGACAGCTACTGAAACCAGAGGTATAAGAGTAGAGTAAGTGGGTTCTAGAAGTAGGAGCTGGGGTCCGGAGAAATTCCCTGAGGTCTCATTTTAATCATAGGAACCCTTTACAAAGAACCCAAGGCCCAGCCGGGCGTGGTGGTGCATGCTTGTAATCCCAGTACTTTGGGAGGCGGAGACCGGAGGATCCGGGTTCGCGGCCAGCCTCAGCTCTCTCTCCCTCTTTCTCTCTCTCTCTCTCTCTCTCTCCTTAGTGAGGCCCTCCGCAACTTCGTGAGACCCGGTTTCAAAATAAAGTATAAAAACAATAGGGCCGGGGG
>PVJS01054608.1:0-12905 GCA_004027185.1 Glis glis | reverse complement strand
GGGAGAGAGAGAGAGAGAGAGAGAGAGAGAGAGAGAGAGCTGAGGCTGGCCGCGATCCCAGAACCTCCGGTCTACGCCTCCCAAAGTATTGGGATTACAAGTGTGCACCACCGCACCCATCTTGATCTCAAATTTATAAGACCTCAGTCTCCCCAGTAGCTGGGATTACAGTCTTGTATCACCACACTTGTGATTTGTTTTTTGGTACCAGGAATTGAACCCAGGGGCGTTCTACCTCTGAGCTGCATCACTGGCCCTATTTTATTTTTTATTTGAAACAGGGTCTTGCTAGGTTGTTGTGAGTCTCACTAAGTTGCCGAGGCTGGTCCCAAATACTGGGATTACAGGTGTGCACCACCACACCTGACTTTGTGATTTTTTTTTTTTTGAGGTACTGGGGATTGAACTCAGGGACATTCTACCTCTGAGCTACACCCCCCCATCCCTATTTTATTTTTTAATTTTGAAACAGGATCTCAAAAAGTTGCAAAGGGCCTCACTAAGTTGCTGAGGCTGGCCTTCAACCTGAGATTCTCCTGTTTTAGCCTCCTAAGTACTGGGATTACAGGTGTGCACCACCAACCTGGGCTTGTAATTTGTTTTGTTTTGTTTTGTTTTGCGGTACTGGGGATTGAACCCAGGGGCATTCTACCTCTGAGCTACACGGCCAGCCCTATTTTTTTATTATTTATTTTGAAACAGGGTATCACTAAGTTGCAGAGGCCTCACTAAGTAGCTGAGGCTGGCCACAATTCTTCTGTCTCAGCCTCCCAAGTACTGGGATTACAAGCGTGCACCACCACAACCGGTGTGATTCGTTTTTAAGGAACAGATTTTTCTATATTCCTTTTTAACCCTAAAGAGTTATAATGAAATAGACAAAAAAGGTTGGGCTGCACATAATAATCTCGAATCATCAAAAATGCATTTAACTAACTTAATTCATTTATTCGACAGATATTTACTAAGAAACCTTAACACACTTTATGCTGGACTAGGCCCTGTTGGTCTGATACACTCATAAAGAATACTTCAAATACTTCAAACATAACATTATAAATACTGTGACAGATGATAGGAGACAAAGTACTATGAGGGGATGATTCACAGAAATTATAGATGAATTAAATGGTTCTTAAAAGTTCAGAAGCTGGGTGTGGTGGTGCACACCTGTAATCCAAGTGCACACACTTGGGAGGCTGAGATGAAACAGGAGGATCATGGGTCTGAGGCCAGCCTCAGCAACTTAGCGAGGCCCTCAGCAACTTCGCGAGGCCCTCAGCAACTTAGCAAAACCCTGTTTCAAAACAAAAAATAGGGCTGCTGTGGGTGTAGCTCAGAGGGAGAATGCCCCTAGCTTCAACCCCTGGTACCAAAAAAATAAAACAAAAATTAGAAGTTCCAAAAGGATAATGACATTAACCTACTCATAAGGGCAGATCTATCATTACCTGTGCTGGTTCGGGAAAATTGCTCTGATATTAATTTCTAATAAAATGTAAGCCGGGCGTGGTGGCGCACGCTTGTAATCCCAGTACTTTGGGAGGTGGAGACCAGAGGATCCGGGTTCGCGGCCAGCCTCAGCTCTCTCTCTCTCTCTCTCTCTCCTTAGTGAGGCCCTCTGCAACTTCGTGAGACCCGGTTTCAAAATAAAGTATAAAAACTAGGGCCGGGGGTGTAGCGCGGAGGTAGAATGCCCCTGCGTTCAATCCCCAGTAACGCAAAAAAAAAAAAAAAGTAAAAGACAGTCATTCAGGCAGGGAGAGGCGGTAGCTCCATTACATTCCAAGAGCCCCCCTCCCTTCTCTTCTGCCCCTTTGTTCTAATGATTAACCCATAGTAAAACTGTAAAGACAATTGAAGCCTCTAGCCTTAGAAGCACATAGAGACTTAAGAACACCATAGAGGCAGTTAAGGCTTTAGCCCTAAAATCACAGTACACAGCCACACTGGCTGTAATCAGTGCCCCTGTTTCCCTCCTATTCTTTGTGACTCGGCTTCAGTATGAGAAAGGCAAACTCCATGCATTACATCAAAGTGCCCATAGTTGATAGACAACCAATACAGCCCAATACAATAGGGGTAAAATCAAGGTAGTGATCTCTGCACTTAGTAAGTGCTCTTAGTAGACTAGAAGGTACCACCTGCCTAAGGAATAAGTTATGCATAAGAAATAAGTTACTAGCTTGTTGCCTTGGTAATGCTGATAAAACCACACCAATGTAAAAATTGTATTTAAGGGGCCGGGGTCGGAGGGAGGGGCAGAGTTCCACTTTCGGGCTCTCCAGCGTGTCTTCCAGGCACGCTGCTTTTCCTCTTCTCTTTTTCTATCTCTTACTGACTTTGTAATAAAATTTTGTCAAAGCTGCAACTGAGCTGCCTGTTAGTTTTAATTCCCCTCTTCAGACAATCTGATCTGAATTGAAGGGAAAGAGCCCACAGCGCCGCTCCCACCATAACATTACCTACTCACCTCTTAAAGGTCCCATCTCTTAATACTGTTACAGTGACAATTCAATGTCAACATGAGTTTTGAAGGGGACACTCAAGCCACATCGGCATGTTCAGGAAACTGTGACACATCCAGGAATATCCCGAGGATGAGACACGAGAGAGGTCTAAGAAAGTCAGGCGAGGCCTTGAGTGGTTTGCTAAGAGGTTTGACTGATATCTTGAGTCAGGGCTTTTTGTGGCACTGGGGATTGACCCCAGGGGCATTCTACCTCTGAGTTACACCCCCAAGTCCTATTTTATTTTTGAAACAGTGTCTCACTAAATTGTTGAGGCAGATCTCAAACTCGAAATGCTCTGTCTCGGCCTCCCAAGTACTGGGATTACAAGCATACACCACCATGCCTGGCTGAGTTAGGGTTTTTTGTTGCAAGGAATAGGAAAAATACCACATATGCTAGATAGTTTTGTGGGATTTGATGGGGATTGGACCGCATTGATTGCTAATAGGTATCAATTGCTAATAGTGAGAACAAAGCTCTCATACTCAGGCAGAACAATAAAATCCTTTTCTCTGTCTCTAAGTTGTCAGCTGAGAGCTGCAGCCAAGGTTAACCTTGGTCAGCTAAAAGTTGGCTGTTAGCCCAGCTAAATGCTGAATGTTACAAGCACAGACACATGCAATTAGAAAAGAATTATAGCCTTTCACAACAGCTAAGACTAACATTAAAAGATGAAAATCAAGCTATATTAACCCAATATTAATTACTAATAACACAAAATAGTTATAGTCCCAAATCCTCCATACTTTAAAAGACTATATTCCTGTTTCTTTCTTTTCTTTATTATAAAACAAGTTTTCAACATAATAAGTAACTTCTAGCAGATAGAGATAAGAAGATGCTGAGAACTCACCAAGGACACAGGTGTGCAATACACATGCTTTAAACTTTAATGAAAATAAAAACAAAGAATAAATCAGGCTTTTAACATACAGCTCCCTGACCTCGTTAACCAAGCAATACCTTTTGATCAGTAATATCTGACCTATCTGTCGCTGAAAGGATGAACAAATAAGGCTAGCAGAAAAGGTTTAATTGGCTGATCTGTACCTGCTTTTGGTGGGAAAAGAAGACTATTGGTTAAGAAACAAGAGATAATAATTCTTATAAAAATTGTATATGTTCAAAGGCATTAGTGCCTTACTTTCAAGGCACTCCACTGCGTTAACCTCTGGCATAGTGCTTTGATTACTCTGTCCCCCGTTTCTCTCTGTAATAATAAAACTTTGTTCAAGCTTGCAACAGTAGTTCTGACTAACTTTTTCTAAACTAGCTAAGAACAAGAACCCACAGCATCACTCCAAACGGTAACAGGACTCACAATATCAGCAGGAATCTGGGAGTAAGACTTGGAAAACAGAAAGAAACCAAGGAGCTCTTTTCAGTGGAAAAACACAAAGTATGATAGACATCTTTTAGCCAGAGCAGAATAGTCTCCACCACTGAGGGATACTTCTGCAGGCTCCTGTGGACAGATCTAAGCGTGCCTTGTCTTCGTGGAACTGCCTCCACACCCAGTGCCCTGGGAAGGAGGATCAGTTTCTTCCTTCTTTAGTTTCCATAGTAAAAGCGGATCATCTTGAATTCTATCAAAACCATTCACAATGGCAGATTTCCCAAAAATAGGGAAGGGGAATTGGATAATCAATAGCCAAAAACTAAAATAAAACAAAGTTGGGCACATGCCTGGAATCCCAGTACTTGGGAGGCTGAGACAGGAAAACCGCAGGTTTGAGGCCAGCCTCAGCAACTTAGTGAGACCCTCAGCAACTTAGTGAGACCCTGTTTCAAAGTAAAATATAAAATAGGACTGGAGGTGGAGATCAGAGACAGAATGCCCCTGGGTTCAATCCCCAGCATCATAAACAAACAAACAAAAACAAAACTAAAAAAAACCCAACCAATACAGGATTTTAAATTGGCAGTGACAAGATCAGATTCAAATGTTTGGCAGATGAAACTGGTGATCTCAGTTTCTCCATCTATAAAATGGAGATAAATAATAGTAGTCAGCACATAGTGGTAAAGATTAAATTAGATACAACAAGGTATTTTGATATATGGAAGATGGATATGAAATGACTTCAATGATACCAAAGGGGATACTTAGAAAACTAGTTATCTAAGTATCTCTAAGTAACTGATTCTCTAGTTGTTATTTTCCCTTCCCCCAAACATTTTTCCTGTTTTCTTGCATAATCAAGAACATTTATATTTCTATGTATCTTATTATTTTGGTTGCTTAATGAATGGCATATTACTTTTTATATATTAATTTTATACCCAGTAACTCTAATAAATTATTCTATTGCTTATAATAGTTTTATTCTTTCTTTTTTTGTGGTACTAGGGGCTTAACCCAGGGGTGCTCTACCACTCAGCTATACCTCCAACCCATTTATTTATTTATTTATTTAATTTATTTATTTTGGTACTGGAGATTGAACCCAGGGGCATTCTACCTCTGAGCTATACCCCCAGCCCTATTTTTTTATTTTTATTTTGAAACAGGATCTTGCTAGGTTGATAAAAGTCTCACTAGTTGCTGAGGCTGTCCTCTAACCTATTCAGACATAACCTTTTCCTCGAATTCCTCAAGCTTTTGTAATTTTTTTCTGATGTCGGGGGCTGACTGGGTCACAAAGGCCATATTTATTGCCCGTCTATTTTCAGAAGCCTCGGGGTCAATGGGAGTGTACAGCCGGTAGGCTTGCTGCAGGCGCTCTAAGAAGGCACTAGATGTCTCCATTGGGCCCTGCAGGATTTCACTCACCTTTGACAGATTAGTGGACTTGTGGGCAGCAGCTCTAATTCCTCTCAACAGAGTCTGGCAAAACTGGTCTAGATGCTCCTTACCTCTGCCATCATTGGGGTTCCAATCAGGCCGGGCAGTTAGGAACACAGCCTCGATTCGGGTGGGGCCCGCAGAGGGGTGGCCATCTGGATCTAAAATAGTCCGTCGTGCTTCATGACGGATTTGTTCACGTTCTTCAGAGGTGAACAAGGTCTGGAGGAGCTGCTGGCAATCGTCCCAAGTTGGTTGGTGGGTGTAATAGACTGACTCCAAGAGAGATATAAGACCCTGTGGCGACTCAGAAAAAGAGGGGCTTTGGTTTTTCCAGTTATAAAGGTCGGAGGTGGTAAATGGGATGTAAACCATAAAAGGGCCTGTTGCAGGAGGTGCCTGTCATAGTGGAAGAATAGCATCAGGGGTTGGCCCATAAGTTGATCCAGTACAGGTGTGGGTAGGAGAGATCAACAGGGTAGGAGGGGAAAGGGGTGAGCTGGGAGGCGAACTGGGGGGTGCACTAGATGGGGCAGGGGAGTCTGCTGAGGCAGAGGGATATGGTGATGGGAGAGAGGGGTAGAGGGAAGTAGGGGATTCAAGAAGACCAAGAGGATCATCTGGAGTCTCTAGAACTGCGGGTGGCTCTGAAAGAGAAGTAGGTTTTTGGTCAGACATTTGTTTAGGACCAGATTTAGTGACCAAAACAGAAGTCTTGGTGTTAGTTGTAACATTTCGGTTACTATTCCACTGTAAATCTCACGGCTGATTTAACAGGAACTTTTTTAACCACACAGGCCTGTCAAAAAGAATGTCTGACCAAATCAGAATGTAAGGACCTTGGTCAGGGTGGCCCGGCTTTCCAAAAACAATCTGTTTTACCCGGATAGCCGTAGGCAGGTCTGTGGTGCCCTCTGATGGCCACCCAACGTTAAACGTGGGCCACTCAAGTTCACATAGCCTGCGGAGAACAAAGGCATCCACGGATGTGCCATAATTAGTGGCGCATCTCTGAAACTCCTGAAAATGGTTGAGGAAACAAGACAAGACTGTTGGACAAGACAAGACAGAGGACTGTGTTTTACCCGTACCTAGGTTAGCTAAGATGATACAAAAACAGACAGATCTACAATAAACGTTAAAACAGAGACTTAAAACAGGAACAGAAACCACAATTAAGTCAGGGAGAGAGAAAAGACAAAACAAACAAAATATACACTCGGTGGCCACCACTCATTCACACACCAGAACTGGATCCTACTACTGACATCAGGTCATATTTCGGATCAAGGATAGAGACAACGTCTTGTTCTGTCCTGAGGGTCAGAGTCAACGGTTGCGTCCAACCTGTCCGATACCCTCCCAAGAGGTCGACCTACCAGAAACCGGTGGCTTCTCCAGGCGTCCGGTCATGGCCTTCCGAGAACATAGAAGATAAAGCTGAGACACATCTTCTCAGGAATTCCCTCTGTCTCTGGTTTGAGCGGAGTGGCCACGAAGGGAGGCTAAATTTGGGCTCCACCAGTCTCACCTTGGAACTCCAGAAAATCTCGCTGGGGCCTCCAAATGTAATACTCCAGGTTAGCGAGAAATCACAGAGATCAAGGGAGACCAGGAGTAGAGTTCAAATTGAAGCCGTTTATTTCTTTTAAGCTGGTGGCTAGCGGTCCAGAGTGGGTCTTAAAGAAGACTCCAACAACTGGGCACTGGAGTCAAAGTGAGCAGGGTTTTTAAAGGCATATAGCATTTGTGACTTAAATACTGATTTAAAAATAGTATATTCAGGGGCCGGGTGTGGTGGCGCACGCTTGTAATCCCAGTACTTTGGGAGGCGGAGACTGGAGGATCTGGGTTCGCGGCCAGCCTCAGCTCTCTCTCTCTCTCCCTGTCTCTCTCTCTCTCTACTTAGTGAGGCCCTCCGCAACTTCGTGAGACCCGGTTTCAAAATAAAGTATAAAAAATAGGGCTGGGGGTGTAGGGCGGAGGTAGAACGCCCCTGGGTTCAATCCCTGGTACCGCAAAAAAAAAAATAGTACATTCAGTTTATGTCATGGTTACAATAAGGGGTTACATAACCAATCAGCTATTTCCAACTAAACTCTAAGTGGGAGGAGGTTTACTTATCAGCAGAAGCTATAGTAACAGAAGCCAAACATTACGCAGTTAATATTATCTCTGGGTGAAAAGTTCAGTAAAGTTTAAAACTTCTCATTTTGGCAGAACAAACTGTTGCTTGGATTACAAGTTTTTCTTTTCCTTGGGTGGAGTTCTTAAGGGGGTTTTTGTAAAATGGAGTTACTTCTGCTTTTACACTCTGTCTTTACATTATGGTACTGGGGGTAGAACCCAGGGGCATTCTACCTCTGGGCTATACCCTCAGCCCTATTTTATTTTATTTATTTATTTTTTGCGGTACCAGGCATTGAACCCAGGGGCGTTCTACCTCTGCACTACACCCCTGGCCCTATTTTTTATACTTTATTTTGAAACCGAGTCTCACGAAGTTGCGGAGGGCCTCACTAAGTAGAGAGAGAGAGACAGAGACAGAGACAGAGACAGAGACAGAGAGAAAGCTGAGGCTGGCTGCGAACCCGGATCCTCCGGTCTCTGCCTCCCAAAGTATTGGGATTACAAGCGTGCGCCACCACGCCCGGCCTCCTATTTTATTTTTTTATTTGGAAACAGGGTCTTGCTAAGTTGCTGAGAGCCTCACTAAATTGCTGAGGCTGACTTTGAACCTGAGATCCTCCTGTCTCAGCCTCTCAAGTACTGGGATTACAAGTGTTCTCTACCACACCCAACTAGAAAGACTTTCTTTCTAATAAGATTATTAAAATTTCTTTCAGGACTGGGGATGTAGCACAGTGGTAGAGTGCTTGCCTAGCATGTGCAAAACTCTGGGTTTAATCCCCAGAACCGTGCCCCAAAAAGCAAAATAAAACAAAAAACTTCCAGTTTTTCCTAACATATATATACAGATTTGTTTTTTATGTTTAAATCTTTGATCCATTTGGGATTTGACGTAAGATCCAGTACACATTTGTTACAAAGTAGGGAACTAAAATTGTCCAGGTAGCTATCCAGTTGTCCCAGCACTATTTATCTAATATTTTATTTTTCTTGTATTAACTTTACTTCCCTCCATTCTATTCTTTCCATTGATCTAGCTTTCTTTTCAAGCTTTTAAACCTTGAACAATGTAAATAATGTTTTATATCTGATATGCTCTCCCTCACTACCCTTATTATTTAGAATTTTCCTGGGGTGAATTTTTACATTGTGTGTGTGTGTGTGTGTGTGTGTGTGTGTGTGTGTTACTGGGGATTGAATCCAAGGGCATTCTACCTCTGAGCTACACCCCCAGCCCTATTTTTTATTCTTTATTTTGAAACAGGGTCTCACTAAGTTGTGGAGGGCCTCACTAAGTAGCTAAGGCTGGCTGCGAATCTGCGATCCTCCTGTCTCAGCCTCCCAAATACTGGAATTACAAGTGTCCGCCACCACACATGGCCTATTTTTTATTTTTGAAAAAGGGAGCCGGGCATGGTGGTGCACGCTTGTAATCCTAGTACTTGGGAGGCTGAGATCGGAGGATTCGGGTTCACGGACAGCCTCAGCTACTTAGTGAGGCCCTCCACAACTTAGTGAGACCCTGTTTCAAAATAAAGAATAAAAAATAGGACTGGGGGTGTAGCCTGGAGGTAGAATGCCCCTGGGTTTAATCCCTGGTACTTCAAAAAATAAAAAAGAAGAAAAAGGGTCTTGCTACATTACCATGCGCTGGCTTCAAATCCATGATCTTCCTGTCTCAGCCTCCGAATACACAGGTGTGTGCTTCCCAGCTACATCTTAGCTTTTTTGATAATCCTACCATTTGTTTTTATTTTTATTTTTATTTTTTTTCGGTACTGGGGATTGAACCCAGGAGCATTCTACCTCCAAACTACACCCCCGCCCTATGTTATTCTTTATTTTGAAACCGGGTTTCACTAAGTTGAGGAGTGCCTCACAAGTTGCTGAGGCTGGCCCCAAACCTGCAATCCTCCTGTCTCAGCCTCCCAAGTACTGGGATTACAAGCGTGCACCACCATGCCTGGCTTACCATTTGTTTTTCAAATTTTCTATCCTATAGGTATCTTTGCTGCATAGGGAATGCATTAAATTTATAGTTTAACTAGGCAGTAGCAATATTTTTTTTTTGTGTGTGTGTGTGGTACTGGGAATAGAACCCAGGGTCATTCTACATCTGAGCTATACCACCAGCCCTATTTTATCCTTTTATTTTGAAACAGGATCCCACTAAGTTGCTGAGGCTGGCTGCAAACCTGTGATCCTCCTGTCTCAGCCTCCCAAGTACTAGGATTATAAGTGTACAACATTTTCATATAATAGTAATGTCATTCCATTTATTTAAAATATCAACCTCTTAGCCGGGCGTGGTGGCGCACGCTTGTAATCCCAGTACTTGGGAGGTGGAGACTGGAGGATCCGGGTTCAAGGCCAGCCTCAGCTACTTAGTGAGTCCCTCCGCAACTTTGTGAAACCCGGTTTCAAAATAAAGTATAAAAAGTAGGGCCAGGGGCGTAGCTCGGAGGTAAAATGCCCCTGGGTTCAATCCTCGGTACCACAAAAAAAAAAAAAATATCAACCTCTTTAATTTGTGAAAGAACACTGTGTAGTGTGAAATGACCTTCATTTCGGCTTTCTAAGACATTAATCATGAAGACCAAGAGCAGTCTCCTCACAAGCTGGCCAGTGGCCTCTCATGTGGCCTGGGAAAAGGATTCGTCCCCCCACATGATGAATTATTAGCTAAGTCAAACAGCTTTTCCATCCTAGCAATTTGAATTACAAACACAAAAATAATTTTCCAGTTGGGGACAGGAAAGAATAAAGTAGAAACACCTGCAGGGCGTGGTAGTGCTCTCCTGTAATCCCAGTGACTCTGAGGCTGAGGCAGGAGGATCGCAATTTCCAGTCCAGCCTGGGCAATTTAGTGAGACAGTCTCAAAATAAAAGACAAAACAATGGCTAGGGATATAGCTCAGTGGTGAGCTACTCTGGGTTAAATGCCCAGTACCACAAAAATAAAGGAAAGAAAAAAAAAGAACAAAAGTAAAAACACCTATTCTTTTTTTTTCTTTTTTAGGTAATGGGAACTGAACCCAGGAGCATTCCACCTCTGAACTACACCCCAGCTCTATTTTTCTTTTTGTATATATTCTATTTTGAAACAGGGTCTTGCTAGCTGGGCATGGTGGCGCACGCTTGTAATTCCAGTACTTGGGAGGTTGAGACAGGAGGATCCAGGTTTGCGGCTAGCCTCAGCTACTTAGTGAGGCCCTCTGCAACTTAGTGAGACCCTGTTTCAAAATAAAGAATAAAAAATAGGGTTGGGGGTGGAGCTCAGAGGTAGAATGCCCCTGGGTTGATCCCCAGTAATGCAAAAAAAAAAAAAAAGAAACAGGGTCTTGTTAAGTTGTTGAGGGTCTCATTAAGTTGCAGAGGCTGGTCTCAGACCTGAGATCCTCCTGTCTCAGCCTCCCAAATATTAGGATTACAAGCATGCGCCACCACGCCCGGCTTGCTGTTAGGATATAAAGACATAGTAGCATCAACCCAAGACTTTCTCTATTATGTTAAGGGAAATAAGCTAGACACAGAAGACCAGTATCACATGTTCTATCTAGAAACTAGAAAGTCAGTGTTGTAGAAGAGCAGAGCAGAATAGTAGTCACAGACTGGGAAGGACAGGTTGGCGAGATTAAAAGAAGTTAGATATGGGCCACCTAAACACAGAGACATAGAGTTAGTTCTGGCTTTCTATAGATCAGTAGGATAACTATTGGTTATAATGATCCCTGATATATTTCAAAATAGCTAGAAGGGTATGAAAGTTCTCAACACATAAAAATGATTGATGTTTGAAGAGATGGAAGTGCTTATTACTCTGATTTGATCATTACACATTGTATACATGCATCACATTACTGTACAAATATTGTGTCTCGATAAAAATAATACAAATCAAGACTTTCTTCTTGATATAATCAGAAGAAATAAAAATAAACTTGAAAGGAAAGAACTTTCAAATACGTGATTCAATACTGCTGTGTTTGTGAGCCTCTTAAAATCCAAATTCTTCTTTAGTAAAATACCCTGGGATAGTTTGATTCTACATGAATTAGATAGTCTTGGGTTCAAATTCTGGATCTTTTATTTACTACAGGTCCTGGGTTAGATGTGATTAAATTTACCCAGCGTGGTACACATACCTGTAATCTCAGTACTTGGGAGGCTGAGACAGGAGGATCACAGGTTCAAGGCCAGCTGCAGCAGTGTGGTGAGACCCTCAGCAATTTAGTGAAAACCTGTTTAAAAAAAAAAAATATATATATATATATATAAAGGGCAGGAGGGCCTGGAGGTAGAATGCTTCAGGGTTCAATCCCCAGTACCAAAAAAAAAAAACACTCAAAACAAAAAAACAAGATGTTATTAAATTTCCTCATCTATAGAACAGGGACAATAACAATATATGTCATGGGTTGTGGTGAGAATTAAATGAGATGTAGAGTCCTGCAAGATACTGGCAGAAAATTATATACACAGCAGAAAATAAGTATTAGTTCCCTTCATTTCCTGAAGATTCTGTGGCCTCTTTCCAGCAGCTTAGATTCTCATGTGTTTCCATGATTATGCAAGCTCCCCCTGAGACCTGGCAGGACAGGCAGCCACACTGACCCCAGGGTATCACCAAGAACAAAGAGCCGCTTTCACTCCTCTCTGGAGTAACCACACAAGGCCTCCTGGGAGGAACTGGCCTTTGGAGCCAGGAATGCTGGGGATCCAGGGAAGACTTATGGAAATTATAAGCATGACAGTCCTGTGACAGTGAGTCTGATAGATGACACAGGTCCCTGGAGGTTGCCAGAGGGAAGAGAAAGCAGGGGCGAAGGGGGAGGCTTTGTTCCTAGAAACAGAGTTGTGGGTCCATCTTCATTTCTTTACACACACACACCTGTTCCAATTTTAGACCTGCTATTTGTCCTTGCAGCCATTGGGTTTACAGCTAAAGCCTGTACTTCAGCTATATTTACAGCACCTCCTGTAGGATTGGACATGCGATTCTGTGTTATCAACAGAAGCAGAGTTCAAATGAGCACTGAAATTTCATCTGCATGGTGGTCAGAAGGTCTTTTGTCTCTCTGCTGTGATTCCAGAATCCTCCCCCCTTTGTTTCTGTTATTTATTTATTTATTTATTTATTTATTTATTTATTTTCTTACTTACTTACTTACTTACTTTTTAGCACTGGGGGTTGAACCCAGGGCCTCACACATGCTAGGCAAGTGCTTTACCTCCCCAATCCTTTTTTTTTGTGTGTGTGTGTGTGTGGTACTGGGGATTGAACCCAGGAGCAATCTGTCTCCCAGCTACACCCCCAGCCCTATTTTAGTTTTAGTTTTTGAAACAGGGTCTTGCTAGGTTGATGAGAGTCTCACTACTTGCTGAGGCTGTCCTTGAACCTGCAATCCTCCCAAGTACTGGGATTACAAACGTGCACCACCACACCTTGCTCCCAACCCTATTTTTTTTTTTTTTTT
>PVJS01054606.1:0-12906 GCA_004027185.1 Glis glis | reverse complement strand
CTTTTCCAAGGTGTACTAAATTTACTATGTTCTTTTGTTTGTTTTTTTTAATTACTTCATATACACATCACCATCATTATCATCATCACCATCATCATCATCCTTTCAAGAAATTCTATAAATACAGAACTAGTTTTTTTTTTTTTTTGCAGTACTGGGAATTGAACCCAGGGGCGTTCTACCTCCGAGCTACACCCCCGGCCCTAGTTTTTATTCTTTATTTTGAAACTGAGTCTCACAAAGTTGCAGAGGGCCTCACTAAGTAACTGAGGCTGGCCGCAAACCTGGATCCTCTGGTCTCAGCCTCCCAAGTACTGGGATGACAAGCATGCGCCACCATGCCTGGCTTCCAGAACTAGATTTTTAACCAAATAACTAGGAAGTGGATTTTTTTTTTTCCTGAAAATCAGGTAAAATAATGACCAGTGAAACTGAATCATTTCAACGTGTTTCCAAAAAAAGTTTTCTCACTCCTAACTATAATTTTTTTTTTTTTTGCGGTACTGGGGATTGAACGCAGGGGCGTTCTACCTCCGCGCTATGCCCCTGGCCCTATTTTTTATACTTTATTTTGAAACCGGGTCTCATGAAGTTGCGGAGGGCCTCACTAAGGAGAGAGAGAGAGAGAGAGAGAGAGAGAGAGAGCTGAGGCTGGCCGCGAACCCAGATTCTCCAGTCTCTGCCTCCCAAAGTACTGGGATTACAAGCGTGCGCCACCACGCCCGGCATAATATTTCTTTTTAATATACTTTCATTGGTGCATTGCAATCACGTATCAAGGAAGTTCAGTGTGATAAGGACATACATGCACACAGCACTTGCTGAGCTCCCCCAGATCCCACCCCACTCCCTCCCCTTCCCTGTCTATGATATCAATTTACATCAATAATTTCATATATGTACATAGCATCATTTGAAGTGTTTCCTTTATCGAGAAATATTTCCAATATTATAATGTGCTACAATCTAAGAAAAAACTGCTATGACTTAGCCATCAGGCATTATTTAGACCTCCTAGAAAAGTTATGAGGAGCTTCCGCTTGGAGAACCTGTTATCCTTGTTGATTAATCACTAGTAATGTCTCTCTGTGTTCTCTGGGGCAGGTAAGTTTGGGTACAGGAGGTACATGCCATAAAAGTACCATGAATAGAGACCATAGCATTGTGCGTGAGTTAGCATTCGCGTTAACTCAGTCTCACATTCCCCTGCACAGCTCAACTTGCTCTCCTTCCCAGATATGAGTGACTTGGGACATGTAAGTTACCCCCCCCAAAGAATAGCTCTTCCAATACACAAGTTAAAACAGAACTTGAATGACTGTTTAATGGGCCATGAACGTGTTCCACAGCACCAGGACAGTGTGGCCCAGAGCCAAATGAAGTTCAGGTCCCGGGGGCAGGAGGAAAGGTTAGGGATTTGTGGGCATTCGCAGCCTCCTCTAAGTACACAGTTGAAGCAGCAGGAGGATTGGACTATGAAAAGGAAGAACATATCCAAAGACCCCAGGACCAGCTTCATGAACTGTAAGACTTCACTTTCTGCCCTGAAAATGATAACCTTCATCTCATCCATGACAGTCTGCACTTGCCTGCTCAGACCTCTCCCTGGACAGGAGACATGAATGTCCGTGTTGTCATTTCTTCATTGCCCCAGGTGCAGAGAGGAAAGAGAAAAGTCACAGAGAAGCACAGAATTCAGAGGAGGCAAAAGGATCGATGGAGAGGAGACAAGCGCACTATGTAATGGTTTCCATGGTAAAATACAACACAGGAGCACAAAGTAGAAAAGGAGAGGGTCAGGAAAGAAAGATGAGCAGGTCGGGGCTGAGGAAGTGCTAGCCGGCAGGTAAATACACGCACGCAGGCGTGGACGCCTTTTAAGAAAATGCCACGCAATTAAAAGTGATAAGGTCAAATCAGATGAACGGAACACCATGGAAAGAGATCAAGTGCAGAATGGCCACCCACAGAATAAGGCCACTTGCAAAAGGCTGAGACTGAGTCAGAAGGACAGAAGCACAGGAGGCAGCCCAGGACAGTGGAAAAGGAACCACGCGAGTGCCAGAAACAGCACAATTACTGCTGCGACTGTCACCGGCCCCACCGCTGCCGCTAATGATGTGAGGGGACTGACGCAGTGCCCTGTTCTAAGAATGCTCATCCATTCTCATTTAATCCTCGCAACAGAACAAGCCTCCAGGGCAGACACAAAGCTGAGACATCAGACAGACCTGGCTGGAATTCTGGCTCACCACCCACCAGCAAAGTTAACCTCCCCATCGCTCAGTTTCCTTGGGCACCAAACAGGGTCATCATACCTACCCAGGATGGAGGTTGTGAAAATTAGAGATAATGAACTTAAGTGCCTACTAGCGGCTGTTATTAGTGTAATTAATCTGATTAAAATAATCAGGAGTGAAGAACAGAGGAAAGCGTTGGAATAGAAAAGGCAACAGAGAAGCAGTAATGGAAACAGGGCACAAACACAGCCCTCCACTGATGGAGACTCCAGACTTCAGCAGAGGGAGGGCGGGCAGAACACTCCAGCTGGCTCCGGACTGCATCTGCCCCTGGGTGCCCTCTCTCTTCACTTTCCACCTCTATCAAGTGCACTTGGTAATACCTGCACGCCCCACGGGGCAGGGATGCTGCGAGGACCACATGAAGAGACAGCATCTGAGTTTATTATTAGAGGCCATGAGTTATGTATCTGATTGATAGATGGGGAAGTCCATTTATTTCCCTTACACCCTTGCTCGGGGGGAACTAAAACACCCAGCTAGCAGCACCATGCCAAAGCCAGACAGTTATCGACTGCCAAGTCATTAAGTATTCAGTGACTCCTTTGGTCACCAACAATAGAATCAAATTAATTGAATCTGACATGGAAGGTGTGTTTCATGCTTAGGTCCCACAACTTCTGCCTCCCACAAACCATCCCTTCTACCTGCTCTAAGTCCCCCCACCCCTTGATGTATGCCTTTGTTCATTTCTCTGTGGAACGTTGTTCAACATCTTCTCCAATCGACCAGACCCTGGTCATCTTTGAAAATCCAATTTACATGTTTTCTCTCCCCAAGGAAGTGAGTGACCCCTGCCTCCCTATACTGCCATATTTTTTTAACTTCTCACCCTACTTAGCAGTTCCCTGCGCTATAATTCTGATCAATAAGTTCCCTGAGGATGACAGGTAATGGGTCTTCTCATCCTTTAGGGAAAACTGCCTCATCTCACAAGGCCAATGCATACAACACACCTAATGTATGCATTCTTTTGACCTTACAACTTGTTTGAATCATTACACCAGTCATTTATATATTTTAAGATATTTAAAGGTCTTTAACATAAAAGAAAGCATCACAATCATAACAAAGAAGATTAGGGGTGGGGAGGGAAATAAAGATGAGAAAATACATCCTGAGCTCTCTGTTTTCCAAGTAAGAGTTCATAAAGCCCGCGTACAAAGTAGGTTCATTGTTTTTTAAATACATATCTCGCCTCAGTGGACCCAGTCACTTCTAAAGAGAACACTTCCTGGAGAGTGACAGTCTCAGCCCCTAAGAGGGAGGAGACAGGGCTCTCAGGTGGAGGTGGCAGGTACTCGGATGTCCTAGGTCCCTTTCTATGCACTTCATTACTAGGGACACGGCGGGAGGGAGTCTGAGTCACGGCCCAGACTCTGGCTGGCTTGCAGCATCTAGGGCTTTAATGACTGTAGCCTCTGAGCTGGCTTGCACCTGTCTCCCCGTAAGTAGGTGAGACATCCACTTGAGCCTGCCCCCTTCCTCCCTCAGCAAACAGGCCGCACTCGACTTAGGCTAGGAGCTGTCAAACTTGGCATTCGTTGCAGAAGTAGCAGCAAATCGCTAGGTGTGCATGGGCAAAGCCTGTGGGGCCATTTCAAGGCCAATGTCCACATAAGAACTAAAGTACGAGACGACTCCTCTGGGGGACCTTTTCAAGGGTCAGAGCAGCTCTATCTGTCGCCCCTGCCCTGGTCCAGGGGGAGGTGACCACGACCCGGAGGTCACCGTCTCGCTCGCCCCCGCCCCCACAGCGCGGGTCCACCTCGCTTACCGATCTTGGCCAGGGAGGCCAGCAGGATCCACAGGGTGATCTCGAAGGGTATCTGCACGTGGGGGTAGTCCAGGGTGAAGACCGGCAGCCGGCTTTCCTCGAACGGCGTGGTTCCGGGGGCCACCACGCTCGCGGGACTGGGCGGGCTGGAGCTGGTGCCTCTGGCCCCCGGCGCGTCCAGCAGGGTCTCTGCCCGGGCGCCCGCCGGCCCTGCCACCTGCCCGAGCAGCAGCAGCAGCAGCAGGCGCAGCCCAGGCGGCGGCGCCAGCAGGCTCCTCCCGGTGCGGACCGGCTCCATGGGGTCGGCTCCTGGTGCAGCGCGGAGCTCGGCGCTCTCAGCGCATCGCGCCGGGACAGCGCCACCCGCTCTGCCCCGCGAACAGCGGGACCGCGAAAGCCACTCGCCCGGGTCGCCCGGCCGGGTCTCTGCACCCCGCAGGCTGGGTCCCAGTGGCGAAGAGGCTCGGTGTCTGCAGGGGGAGCGCGCACGGCGCCCGGAGGCCACCGCACCGACCCTCGGCGCCGTCAGCAGCCCTCCAGCACCGGCCGCCGGCCCATGCCGGGTCCGCGGCTCGCGGCCGCAGCTGCAGGCCCTGCCCCGGGCGGGCCGCAGGCGGGGACGAGGGCGGGGCGGGCACGGCGCCCAGGCCCGGGCGGGAGGACGCGAGGACCCGGCCGGTGCACCGCGCACCTGCCGGAGCCAGCCGGCCACACGGGGCACCGGTGGCCGCGGGGGCGACGACTGTGTCCCTTTCTCGTCGGCACCGTGCACCAAGACCTGCCACCCCCGGAGGAGCCGGTGAGCTGTGGCTGGAATCGCCGCGCCCGCCGCGCGCACGGTGGCCGGAGCTGTCCCCGCCCCGGAGGCAGCGCCTGGCATCCAGCCAGGGAAAGGGACCGACGCGACCCACGCGTCGCGCCCTTTCCCCCGCGGGCTCCTGCAAGGAGACTCCCAGGTGCACAGGGCACGCGAGAAGACGCTGCAGGCTAAGGGTAGAGAAGAGAAGCGCAGCCCGGGGGAACAGGGTGCCATCGAGCCCCGCGCGGGCGCTGCCGAGGCCCAGGCGCGCAGTGGGGCTTCCTGGGAGTACAGAAAGTTTAGAAAAGCCTGACTTTGCACCCTTCGGAGAATTAGCAAATGTCCTACAAGGCCTCCTCTCTGTGCACCGAAACGCCCTGTGCAGAACTCGGTGTTCCCACGCTCCCACGGATCGCTTTCGTCTCCACCTGGCCCTGGGTTCCGTCCTTGTAACGCTGTTGAGGCCGCTCTTCGCCCTCCCCCAGCTCGTGAAAAAAGAAAAACATCTTTCTCTTTTAGGCTTAGAGGTGAACATGTCCGAGAGCATCCGAAATATAATTATTTCATGGAAAACCAGTGATTTGCCCCGCTCAGACTGACTTGCTCCACTAATTACAGGACCGGCTGTGGTTTGGAAAGGGAAGGGAAGGGAGCGCGATTCTCCCTGATCTAAAAGAGCTTTATCTTTCAGCGCCAACCTTTCTGCTCCTCCTTCTCTGGAGCTCAGTGCGTTTTAAGCCTCACTCCTTGCAAGCTTACTGTCTCTGCATTGTTATCACCAGAAACTGTAAAGAACAAAGTGGCCACGCAATTAACTGAAACCGTTTCCCCCCTCGGATAGTCCTGAAATAAAATCCTTTTCTGTTCTCAATTCTTTTATGTGTGGAAACATGTAGCCCCTGCTATTAAACAAACACCTGGCAGTTTGACATTCAAGCAGGTCCCCCCCCCAAAGAGAATCTGTGCGACATCAGGGGAAGGTACAAGAAAAAAATCCACCTGAATAAATGTCACCTTTGAGCCTTGAAGGTAAAGCAGCGACAATGGGAGAATGATTCCCAGACATGACAGAATACTCCTGTTAATATATTATAAAGTATCCGTTTTTCTCATGTGAAACAGAATGGGATCTAAAGAGATTTCTGTTTTCTTAAAAACAATCTCTGAGCCATCCAAAACTCAGCTGCCCTGCCCTTTCACTGGGGATTTTTGTTATCATGTGCCTAACATACCCTCCTGAGGAAGACGCTACAAATAAGAATTTGTTCTCCTTTGTTCTTTCTGTATCTCTACATGGGAAGCTCTGGGCAAGGGACTCTACTTCTATTTTTTTGTTAATCACTACAAAAACCCAAAGATAGAGGCGGACGCCTTTTATTCGTTTTATAAGTGAAGAGCTATAGATGCGTAAATGTCTCTAAAACTTTTCAAGTTTACAAATCAAATAAGGCTCTGCAAGGAATTCGCCGCCAGGCCTGCTGTCCTTGTAAGACTGGTTTCATCCCAACCTCCATCCCAAGACTAGTTGTCCATACACTGCAGGTTATTTTGGGAATAGAAAATGAAGAATATTTTAGGGATTGTTCAAGAAGAAGTCCTCATCGAATAAGATTTTACTTATAATAAGCAAATAAAGCCAGTTCTGCAAGCTTACTGAAATAATAATTGGGCAAGGGCAATTCAGAAAATCATTTCTAGAAGTTTGAGTCACAGGATGCATTTAAGGGCGGTTGTGCGTCAAACAAGAAGATGAGTGACAAATCGACCTTTCTGGAGACTGACTCCCCATGGTAAGTATAGAGATTGTAGACTCTAGAATCGCTTTAAATTTGTAAGTCTGTGCTACTGCAAAGTCTGTGCCACTTTTTCTTATATTTGGGAATATGTCCTTTTATTTATTCCTGTAAGTGAAAGATGAACTGAGTTCCACAGATAATTTTTTCTCCTAAAGCAAATAAAAAAGGCTTAAATTATTCCCCCATCCTGGTTAGATCTTAAAGATCTCCCAAAGGCTTGGTTGCCAGGCTGTGGTGCTGTTGGGAGGTGGTGAGATCAGTAGGAGGTAGGGCCTAGCGGAAGGTAGTTAGGTCATTGGGGGTGTGCCCTTGAATGGGATATGGAGACCCTAGCCCCTTCCTCTTTCTTTAGCTTCCAGGCCACCATGAGGGGGGACATTTCCTTTGCCACACACTTCCACTGTGATTCTCTGTTCACCAAAAGCAACGGGGCCACATGACCTTGGGCTGACACTTCTGATACCATCAATCTTTTCTCCTTATGAGCTGTTTATCTCAGGTATTTTGTCACAGTGAGGGAGAGCTGACTCACACAGCCCCCATGCTAACACTGACTCAGTCAGGCCATTTCTTCAGAGTCCCAGGAGTAGAAGAAGCTCAGGCCGCGAATGTGAAAACGCCACTCATTACTGTACCCGTGGAATGACTGAAGGCAAGAGTTCAATAATGTTTCTACCCATTTAAATCCTCTAGTGGTTGCTGATTGCCATGGGGAAAGACCAAAAATCCTATAGTGACTTACGTGATTTAATCTCTCCCCTTCTCTCCCTGCATCTCCCTTCCTCCCTTCCCCAGCCCCATGCTCTATGAACTCTGATCCAGACTTCCTCTTTCCTCAGCCCCTTTGCACGCCCTGTCCTCCTGTGCAAGGAGCCGTTTCTCATTATTGCCCTTCATTCACTTTACTAACTCCTCTTGGAGTCTCAGCTCAGAGGTAACGGACTCCAGGAAGTCTTACCTGGCACCTGCGTTTCTAGACTAGAGTCTCCTTTAATGACATTAGATATCATTTGTAGCTTGTCTTCTTAGCACTTAATCACTTTTCTTTTCCTCCAACTACAAAGCCCCAGGAAGAAGACAACAGACTGTTGGTCTATTTGACCCACTCTTTACCCTTAGTGCCTACCAACAGTGCCTAGGACATGATAAGCACCTACTATGTATGTGTTGGATGAATAAAAGTGTGATTTGATCAGAAATCAGCAGTTCTTGTGCCTTAGGGATGTGGGCTGCAGGCCTTCCTCACAGCTGGGTCAGCTGCAGGAGAGACCCAAACTCTCTCTAGCTTTACATGAAATGTTTCCATCCGGTGATCCTGGGTTCGTATTTGGGGATCACACATTTCTATCTTTTTCTCCCCTTCCCAAATGACATGAGAATCCAATTAAATTACAGAATTTCCACATATTTTTAGAAATGACAATTACCTAATTTGAGATCAACCCTTAAGTAGCATAGGAGAGTTTACTAGGAACCTCTGAATCCTCTCAGGGAAACTCATGAATCCTTTTTCTGCTTTTGATCTGTAGTGGTCTGCTAGAATATTAATGTATTTAGTGGAGTCCTTTATTAGAGATATATCCTAAATCCTACAGTCATCAGGCAGGACAGTATTTCTGGCATTACAGGTGTGCTCCACCATGCCCCGTTAACATGATTCTTAATAACTAACTCTGAGCAGATTTTTTCCCTGTATTTCTGCATTTGCATTTATGGGGATAATGAGGGCAGGCTAGGAGGTTGGAGAGAAGATGACAACTTTGTGCTTGGCTAGGGCAGTCAATGTTGCCATGACAATAAAGAAGAAAGAAAGGATTGAGCTGATTTATAAGAAAGGGGAGAACTCTCCACTATGAAATCTTCATTGAAAGGAAAAGAGCAAAACAGGGAGAACTTAACAGAACTCAAGATGAAACGAGGAGGCTGGGGGCATAGCTCAGTGGTAGAGTGCTAGTCTAGCACATGAAAGGTCCTAGGTTCAACCCTCAGCACTACAAACAGAAGAAAAAAAAAAGATGGGATGAACAAAGGGAACCGGAAGCTATGAAGATACAGCACAGCTTTACCAACACTAGTACTCAAGAGACTCCAGACAAATCATCACGTCTTCTAGGACAATATTTTACAAAACGCCAAAGGTAGTAGACCTTGAGCCAAGATAAGAAAAGACCAACTCAGTATCTCTTTGTTCTTCCCCGCCCTCGTTGGATGAGAACACATGTTAAGGACCGCAGAGCAAGAAAACAGACACAATCGTCATGATTTATGGATGCCTGACACCACCTGCTTTTACTCTTCCTGCTACCTTAGATCAAATAAACTCCTATCTGGTTAAAAAAAAAAAAAGAAACACGAAGCATTTTGGAATAATGTCTGGGTGTGAGGGAAAGAAGCTAGGAGAATACGGCTAAGTTAGCAGAAGAGGACGTGCTCCTTAAAAATGTGAGCTATGCAGAGGAGATTAGAGCTATTGCCTAGCACAAGACTGGTCTTAAATCCCCTCTTTCTGCACTGAAAACTTCTGGAGGACTCCAAGCTTAACCTTGTGTCTCTCACCACATAACTTGGAGCATAAGGAGGAGTTGGTGAATGCTGACACCCCTAGCGCAGGCAGGGAACTCCACACCCGAGCAACCATTTTTCTTTGCAACAATTCCAGAAAGTTGAATGTGTTATCTCTAGTTTTCAGATCTAGACTGCAGGTGGACAAGAGAAGAGGGAACTACTAGAGAAAGGCAGTGTCTCCCCAGAGCCACAGCGGGGCGCCAGCACTCTCTCCAGGAGGTTTAGCACCTCCCTGGCTCCTCCTGCACTAGCGCAGCATGTGCTTGGTCAGTGGACCTGAACCAGGGCAGAGTTCCATCCTCAGACACTGAAGGCAGGTTCAGTGTCTGTTATCCAAAATGCTTGCAACCAGAAATGTTTGGTTTGGGATTTGGTACTTTTTCAGATTTGGTGCTATTCACGTGAACATAATGAGGTATCTTGGGGGGGCAGACTAAACACAAATTTCATTTATGTTTCATATATGCCTTGTACACATAATTTTATAAATGTTTTCATAGTGTGCCTGTGTTTTTACTGTGACCTGTCATATGAGGTCAGACACCCACTAGTAGTATCATGTTATCACTCAAAATCTTGCAGGTTTTGTAGCATTTCATATTTTGCATTTTCAGATGTGAGATGCTCAACCTGTGATAGAAAACTCTCTCTCGATCCTATCTATTAAGAGTTAGATACCATATGTCACACCATTTTTTGCATATTTGTATAATATTCATATTTTTAAGTCTCCTTTGTTTGAAATCTGTGTTGGGTAACCACTCACCCTTAAATGTGTCATGATATTTCAATTCAAAATCTTTGCCTATAAAAAGTTGGTAGCTGAACCGGGCATGGTGGCACACACCTGTAATCCCAGTACTTGGGAGGTTGAGACAGGAGGATGGTAGGTTCAAGGACAGCCTCAGCAATGCAGTGAGACTCTCAGCAACCCAGTGAGACTCTCAGCAACCTAGTGAGACCCTTTTTCAAAAATAAAAAGGAGTGGGGGCGGACCTCGGAGATAGACTGCTCCTGGGTTCAATCCCCAGTACCATGAAAAACAAAACAAGAAAGAAGAAGGTTGGTTGACTTGATGATTTTATGATTATATTTAAAAGTTTTTTAAGTCTAAACCAGCGTAGTTTTAAGAGACTTAGTCTTCAGCAGTATCCTGGGCCCCATGTTCAGAGAGCAGTGCTCTCTGGGGTCATACAATGGTGCAAATGTTTTATTGATGTGCATGAACTTAAGTACTTTCCTCTATTTCTTTTTGTCACATTTCAGTAGAGAAGTATTTTGCTTTATGAAGACACTTTCTGCAAAATTCAAGCTTACGAACAAGAGTGATTCAATTGAAACTTCTTAGTATTGTATATTTGAACTAAGATTCCATTTTCAGATATTTAACCACTAATTTTTCAGTGCTTCAGTTTTACTACATAAAAACGAGGGACTTGTAATGGGATACTTTATTTGTCTTAAGTCTTTAAAAGTCCAGGGTTCAAATGCACCACATCTGTGCAAAAGGGATGTGCACCTACATCCTGCCTTATCCTGTCACAGGTCCTTCAATGTCACCTGTGGGAGGAGAGACTCCCTGACTTTTCAACTCTACCATGTATGGGATGAACTCTGGCATGCAATGCAGTTAGAAGGAAAAAAGACAACCCATAGGGTTGCATCTCATTATTGCATATAAGACACCATGATTCATCAACTCAACAAATATTTATAGAGTCTCTGCAGTTGCTAGGCACCAGAAGCCAAAATCTGTTTGTACCTCTGGGGACCCAATAAATGAGAGCGCTTCAAGGGTCCATGATAAAGATGTTTCTAGAAACAGGAGTGGGTAACAAGGAGTATCTTTACAAATGCATACTTTGTTTACTATTCTAGAATTTAACCCAAAGCTACCATACTGGAAATAGAGGGAAATCTGATTGCTGTGGTTTTTGTTTTTTGTTTTTTGGGGTTTTTTTTGCGGTACCAGGGATTGAACCCAGGGGCGTTCTACCTCCACGCTACACCCCCGGCCCTATTTTTTATACTTTATTTTGAAACCGGGTCTCACGAAGTTGCGGAGGGCCTCACTAGGTAGAGAGAGAGAGAGAGAAAGAGTGAGACAGGGAGAGAGGGAGAGAGAGAGAGAGAGAGAGAGAGAGAGCTGAGGCTGGCCGCGAACCCAGATCCTCCGGTCTCCGCCTCCCAAAGTACTGGGATTACAAGCGTGCGCCACCAGGCCTGGCAATTGCTGTGGTTTTAATGTGTCCTTCGATCAGTCATGTTTTGGAAACTTGGTTCCCAATGCAGTAGTGCTGAGATTGGGGTCCTCTGGGAGGTGCTTGGATCATGAGGGTCTGCTCTCATGGATGGACTATTCCATTCACGGATTAATCGATTCGTGGGTTACCCAGGAATGGCTTTGTTATGAGTGTGAGCTCTCTGGCACACTTGCTCTTCCTCGCCCTGTGATGCTCTCTACCGTCTTATCATGCAACAAGAAGGCCCTCACCCTGTACCAGTGCCGTGGCGTTGGGCTTCCCAGTCTCCATAACTGTGAGCTGCATAAGACTCTCTTCTTTACAAATTTCCCATCTGTGGCGTTCAGTGATAGCCACAGAAGACAAATTAAGACAATGACCAAACCCAGTCCTGGAAACAGAGAGTACAGAGTTAAAAAGGCCAGTCATCATTTAAGCACTTTTATCCACTTCCCTCTGCTCTTTGACCTTAAGCAATTCCTTAAAGCTTTCTGAGTTTCTGTTTATCTGCCTGGAGTTCACTCTAAAATGTATACTTGTGCAGATCTTTTTAAATAAGACTCATGGTTGAGAAAATCTCATCAGGTGCTTCCAATGTGAGTGGGACCCAGACTGTTTCTGTTGGTTCTTAGTAGTTCCCCAATGGAGCAGAGGGAAAATCAATGAATATACCTCGGAATCTCCATGCTTGCTACATTCTGAGTTCCTGCCATTCTTATGATCAACCTTAACATTTGAAAAGACAACATTAGTTTAAAATGTAGCAAGTGCTACATTACTCCTTGCCTGTATTTTACCTGTGTTTTTCATCCATATCTCCAATTATTCCTTTATTTATTCAAAGAACCCAAAATTCAGTATTTCAAGAATCTACTATGTGCTAAGCACTCCATCCTGCAGGAGATACAGAGATTGATCATGTACGACTTGCCCTCAAGAACTATAGAGCATGACAGAAAAGATATAATAATAACAATAACTAACATTTACTGAGTGAATACACGGGCACAGAGTCTTTTTCAAACACTGTATCTACCATCTCTAAATGCTCCTAATACCTTAAAGTTAGTTATTATTAGCATATCCATTTCACAAATGAAGAAGGTAAAAACAGAAAAATTGCTCAAGGTCACACAGCTAGTCAAGATATGAAATAAGTGATTTGACCCCTGAAGTTACACTCTTTAAGGCAATGCTGTAGAATGATGATGATGATGATGATGATGGTGATGATGATGATGATGATGGTGATGTGATGATGGTGGTGAAGATGATGGTGGTGGTGATGATGATGGTGGTGATGATGATGATGGTGGTGATGATGATGATGGTGGTGATGATGATGATGGTGATGATGATGATGATGGTGGTGGTGATGATGATGATGGTGGTGGTGATGATGATGGTGGTGATGATGATGATGGTG
>PVJS01054605.1:0-12906 GCA_004027185.1 Glis glis | reverse complement strand
ACTTAGTGAGACTCTCAGCAACTTAGACACTGTTTAAAAATAAAAAGGGCTAGCTGGGTGTGGTGGCACACTCTTGTAATCCCAATACTTGGGAGGCTAAGACAGGAGGATCACAGGTTCAAAGCCAGCCTCACTTACTTAGTGAGACCCTCCACAACTTAGTGAGACCCTGTTTCAAAATAAAGAATAAAAAATAGGGCTGGGGTTATAGCTCGGAGATAGAATGCCCCTGGGTTCAATCCCCAGTACCGCCAAAAATAAATAAATAAATAAATAAATAAATAAATAAATAAAAATAAAAAGGGCTGTGGGTGTAGCTCAGAGGTAGAATGTAGAATTCCGCTGGGTTCAATCTCCAGTACCATTAAAAAAAAAGAAAAGAAAAAAGAAAAATTAATTAAATAGAATATAAATATATTCCATAATACATATTTTCTTCAGGCTTCTCCTTTCATACAATATTTATTTATTTATTTGTTTGTTTGCAGTACTGGGGATTGAACCCAGGGGCATTCTACCTCTGAGCTACATCCCCAGCCCTATTTTTTATTCTTTATTTTGAAACACGGTCTCACTAAGTAATTGAGGCTGGCCTGGAACCTGCAATCCTCCTGTCTGAGCCTCCCAAGTACTGGGATTACAAGTGTGCGCCACCATGCCTGGCTTCATACAATATTTATCTAAATGGGATCTTTTCAGGGTCTTGAGAGCTGTGTGCCCTCCGACTGACCCATACAAGGCAGCGAGACCTGCCTGTGGCTGTGGGTGAGGCTGGCACCAGGTCTTCCAGGCCGGCAGCAGAGTGGGATGAAGTCTAGAGACCACTGCGTGCTGAGGCCCAGGCCAGGCGTTGGAGTTGGCTCCCCCATTTGCCAGCCATCCATTACCTATCAGGTGTCTACACACCATGGTGTGCTGGGCATGTTTGTGCTTCATATCTGCTTAATTATTACTAGTGTCCTTCATATTTTCACGAGCAGGACTTTGGACTCAGGAAGATAAATCGATTGAAAAGGAAAGTTGGCAAACTAGCATTTGCCCATCCCCAAAGGGTGGGGGAGGCGCTCAGGCTGTTCAGCCTGAAGAACAGAGTCCAGGCACAGGTCCACTTCTGCAAATCTCTGAGCAGATAGGAAAGATGGCCAGTGTAGAGGACCTAAGGGAAGTCCAGGGGGCAGGTTTTGGCAACAGTTTAACTTTTCACATTGAAATAATTAGAGATGCAATGGAAGATACAAAGATAGTACAGAGAAGTTCCTGGCACCTCCGCCTAGTTTGCCCCAACATCTTACATAGAGATAGTGCAATATCAAAACCAGGAAATGGCCTGGCG
The DNA here is from genome assembly GCA_004027185.1 of Glis glis. Taxonomy (NCBI): domain Eukaryota; kingdom Metazoa; phylum Chordata; class Mammalia; order Rodentia; family Gliridae; genus Glis; species Glis glis. The sequence goes on along the minus strand of PVJS01054605.1, from coordinate 11,573 downwards.
TGGTGTTACACGCCTGTAATCCCAGTACTTGCGATGCTGACACAGGACGATCAGGTTCTCAGGGCACAATAACTTAGCGAGACTCTGTTTCAAAAGTATAAAATAAAAAGGGCTGGGACTGTAGCTCAGAGGTAGCCTGCCCCTGGATTCCAACACCACCAAAAAACAAAACCAAAAAAAAAAACACCCAGAAAATTGGCAGTATTTGTGTTTGTGTTGCCCAGGCTGGCCTTGAATTCCTGGACTTAAGTGATCCTCCTACCTCAGCCAACCCAGTAACTGAGACTACAGGCATGCACCACTGCACCCAGCTGTGATGTCAGCATTAGAGACTGTGTATTTCTTTTTTCGATTTATCATGATTCATTAAGCCATTTTCCGAATGTTGAACAATTAGATCATTTCCACTTTTTCCCTTATGCAAAATAACAGTGCAGTGAGCCAGGCATGGTGGTGCACACTTGGAATCCCAGTACTTGGGAGGCTGAGACTGGAGGATCCGGGTTTGTGGGCAGTCTCAGCTACTTAGTGAGGCCCTCTGCAACTTAGTGAGGCCCTCCGCAACTTAGTGAGACCCTGTTTCAAAATAAATAATAAAAAAATAGGGCTGGGAGTGTAACTCGGAGGTAGAATGTCCCTGGGTTCAATCCCTGGTACTGCAAAAAAAAAAAGAAACAGTGCAGTGAACACTTTTTGGCACCTTGATTTATTTCCTTCAGGATGCAATCCTAGAAGTGACATCCACAACAGGCACAAACAGGTGTCAGGATCCGAATGCATTCTGTTAGATTGTGCAGGATTGTGCAGGTGTAGCTTGTGGCAGAGGGGTCTGGTGCTCCATACTTATTTACACTGAGGGCATACTACATACTAGGGAAAAGGTGGTTCCCATAAAAATGAATCCATAAAACAGCTTTGTAAACAGATCGATGAAGTTTATAGATAGTCCATAGTTTATAGATGGTCCAGAGTTTATGGCGCAGAAGCCAGTGACCAGGCCTAACCACCCACTTCTTTCCAGGGGTCAGTTAGAAAGGACTCAGTCACTAATCCCCAAACAAAACCCATTATATCTTTTCCCTTACATCCTTTGTTTTTGTGGTATTGGGGATTGAACCCAGGAACATTCTACCTTTGAGCTACTCCCTTGGCCCTATTTTATTTTTTATTTTGAAACAGGATCTCACTGAGTTGCAGAGGGCCTTGTCCTTACATCCTTCTTTTTTTATTTTTATTCTTTTTGAAACAGAATCTCACTAAGTTGTGGAGGGCCTCACTAAGTAGCTGAGACTGGCCGCAAACCTGTGATCCTCCTGTCTCAGCCTCCCAAGTACTGGGATTACAAGCGTGTGCCACCACGCCTGGCTTACATCCTTCTTAGTGGGCCATCTGCTCCCCCATCCTGGCACCTTAGTGGTCATTACATCCAGGTGCAGGAAGAATCCAATACCCACCTGCAACCCTAACTCTATTCAAACTCGGATTAAATGACAATACAGTAGAGTCACTATGTTCCTCTTCCTGAATCTTCCAAATTTTCTGCAGTGAGTTTTTGATACTTTCATAAACGAAGAGAAGATAATGTGTGTGTGATTTTTTTTTAAGATTTGCTACTGTCTGTTGAATCCAGTTACCAATTTGGAATGTGCGTGCATAGGCTAGATAGGTTCAATGGCACATGCCAGTAATCCCAACTACTCAGGAATCTGAGACAGGAGGATTGAAAGTTTGAGGCCAGTCTGGGCAACTTAGCAAGACCCTGTCTCAAAATAAGAATAAAAAGGAGCCTGGTGGAGTAATCCATAGTACTTGGGAGACTAGGATTGCAGGTTCCAGGCCAGTGCGCAATAACTTAGCAAAATTCTGTTTCAAAATCATAAAGTAAAAGGGCTGAGGGTGTAGCTCAGTGGTAGAATGCCCCTGGGGTCAATCTCCAGTAACACACTGGAAGGAAGGGAGGGAGGGAGGGAAGGAGGGAGGGAGGGAGGAAGGGAGGGAAAGGAAAGGAAAAAAGAAGCCTGGGGTGTAGCTCAGTGGTAAAGCACTTGCCTAGCATGTGCAAGGCCCTGGTTTCAATCTCCAGCTGCAAAAAAGGAAAATAAAAATGTGCATAGGCTGTCAGAGCTGAAAAGCCCTTGGAAATGGGATGCTGAGGCTAGGGTGGTGGTGCATATCTGTAGTCCCAACCACTTGGTGGGGTGAGACAGGAGAATGGCTTGAACCCAGGAGTTGGAGGCCAGCCTGGGCAACATACAAGACCCCATCTTAAAAAAAAAAAGATGGGGGTGCCAGGAAGAGAAAATAATTTCGCATTGGTCACATAGCAAGATAGAACCTGGGCCATCGTATCCATCAAGTCCACCCAGAAACATAAACTCTGATCGGATTGGTAGACGCACAGAGGCCATTGGTACCTGCAGGAAGCAACCTCCACCCCGGGCCAGCCCATGTTAGCAGAGCGCAGAACAGAGCAGGCCTGTCGTGGAGCTGGAGTGTGGAAGGGACCCAGGGAGGCAGCCACTCCTGGGACTGCCCTGGTGGGCAGGGCACCTGGCCTTGCCCCACCCTCTGGTCTCCTCTGGTTTCTCCTTCCATTGACCAAACCCCGGGGAGGATTTTGAAATTCAGTCTGTAAGGCTCAGCCCCTCTGCTCTACAGAGCAGAACCCAGGATGGAGCCGAGACACCTGGGCCTAGACTGACAGTGGACACAGGAACCACTAGGAGCTGGAATAAGTAGCCCTAGTTCTTGCTCTGTGTCTTTCCCTGTGACCACCAAGAGCTGCCGGCCTGGAACTACAGCATGGAGTCAGGGGACCAGGGTGACATGTGCCAGCTTTTGCCAGACTGGAAACAGGACAACGAGGACTAGGCCAGGCCGTCCTGCGGACCTTGACAAGGCAGCTGGTCTCCACCACCCCTGCTGGGCAAGGCTGCCCTCTGCCTCCTAGAATCCTGGAGGCCCCAAAGCTAACGTGGCGTGGCCAGGGCAGGGTTGGAGGGCATGCCTTCCTTCCCTGGTGGCACAGCCCAGAGGAGGAGCCTGCAGCGGGGTTGTCCAAAGTCATCCTGAGTTTTCAGAAAGCAGCACTTGCATTCTCCTGGCAGGCCCCTCGCTCTCCACAGCATCCAGCAATGGGTTCCCATAGCAGCCAGCACTCCATGAAACACTCCCCTGAACAGCTCGTTCTTTCTCTCCCAGAGTCCTCAGGACCTGCTCATCTAGACCCCCGAGGCTCTTACCCAGCCACCAGCCTTGCCCAGCCGTGTCCAAGCCCCAGCCAGTTCAGTCTGAGCTCGTTTCACTTTGAATCAATGTGGCCAAATCCAGCAGCTGACTTCATCACATCTCTCTCTCTCTCTCTCTCCTCTCTCCTCTCTCCTCTCTCTTCCCTCCCTCCCTCCCCTGTAACTGTTTTCTTTTGTTGTTTTGTTTTGTTTGGTGCTGGGGATTGAACCCAGGGGCATTCTACCTTTGAGCTACACCCCCAGCCCTATTTTATGTATTATTTGGAAACAGAGTCTCACCAAGTTACTAAGACCCTCACTAAGTTGCTAAGGCCGCCTTTGAACCTGTGATCCTCCTGTCTCAGCCTCCCACCACACCCAGCTTCCTCTGCTGTTTTCAATAGTTACTCTTGCATTGGGAATCAACAAGGTGTAGTGTCATTATGCTTCTTTTGTATATTTTCCTTGAGGAAGCTGGTCTGTAGGAATGGCTTGGAGTACAGCTTGGTTGGGAGTAGATATTTGCCCTCGGTATTTCTCTATAAAGCTCCTCTGTTTACTATGTTAGCGCCATCCTGGGTTTGGAATACATTTTCTTTCCTTCCCTTCGTCATCCAGTCAGGATGTATTTGCATCTAGGCGCATTGACCTCCATAGCCATGTATATTATAGAAACCAACTCCTTCCCTGGCCAGTCCAAAGCTAATTTAATCCATAAGACCTGTGGGATGTGCTAGCCCCAGAAGCTAACCACTGCCTGAATCGCTGTATAGGAACGCAGATGGGGACTCATTTCTATCTCCTGCCAAACCACATGCTCTCCCACTATGAAGAGCACATGGTGTCACAGGAGGGCCTGTCGAGGCACAGGGGTCACTCTGCTGTGAGCTGTACGGATGTTTGGGCTGAGGAAAGGAGCTGCCCTGTAGTTTTAGGATTTTATTTTTCCAATTGACTTTCTTTTTTCTTTTTCTTTTTTTTTTTTGTGCAGTACTTGGAATTGAACCCAGGGGCATTCTACCTCCGAGCTCCACCCCCAGTCCTATTTTTTATTCTTTATTTTGAAACAGGGTCTCACTAAGTTGCGGAGGGTCTCACTAAGTAGCTGAGGCTGGTGGCAAACCTGTGATCTTCCTGGCTCAGCCTCCCAAGTACTGGGATTACAAGCGTGCGCCACCACACCCAGCTTCCAGAACTTTTTAATTGCCCCAAATAGAAACTCTGAAACCATTAAGCAATTACTTCCCCTTCCCCTCCCACAGGCTCTGGTAACCTCTGCTCTACTTTCCGTCTCTATGAATTTGCCTCTTCTAGGTTTTTCACATGAATGCAATCATACATTGTTTGTCCTTTTGTGTCTGGTTTTGTCCACTTAGGATAATGTCTTCAAGGTTCATCTATGTTGTAGCTTGTGTCAGAACACTGTGTTTTTGTTTTTTGGAACTGGGGGTTGAACCCAGAGGCATTCTACCTCTGAGCTTACACCCCCATCCCTTTTTTAAATTTGAAACAGGGTCTCACTAAATTGCTACAGCCAGCCTCAAACCTGTGAGCCTCCCAAGTACTGGGATTACAGACATATGCCTCCATGCCTGGCTCACTGCATTCTTTTTAATCATTATAAATTATTTCATTGTATGAATATATCATAATTTATATAGTTAACATACATGCATGTCCCATATTGAAAATTGTGCCTTAACTATTCACATGTATGAGAATAGTGGTGATAATCTCAGCACATAAGTCTTTATGCACACATGAACACATTTTTTTTTTATGGTTCTGGGGACTGAACCCAGGAACATTCTACCTCCAGGCTACATACCTAGCCCATTTTATTTTTTATGTATGAAACAGGGTCTTGCTATGTTGTTGAGGCTGTTCTCGAACCTGCAATCCTCCTGTCTCAGCCTCCCAAGTACTGGGTGTGCACCACCACTCCTGGCTACATGAACACATTTTCTAGAATCAATTGCTATAAGAGGAAATGACACCTTTATAGTAATGAATCTTCCCAGTCAGGGAAATGGTTTTTTCTTCCATGTAGTCAGGGTTTTTGCATGTGTGTGTGTGTGTGTGTGTGTTTCAGTAGTTTTATACTTTTCTTTATGTAGGTGCTAGAGATCAAACCCAGGGCCTCACAGAGAGTAGGCAAGCACTCTACCACTGAGCTACACACCCAGCCCTTTTACAGATTTTTTTAAGGTTTATTTTTAGATATTTTGCTATTCCCTTCCTACTTTAAAAAGGATTTTATCTCTCCATGTTTTTTTTTTTTTTTTTTTTTTTGCGGTACTGGGGATTGAACGCAGGGGCGTTGTTCTACCTCCGTGCTACACCCCCGGCCCTATTTTTATACTTTATTTTGAAACCGGGTCTCACTAAGTTGCAGAGGGCCTCACTAAGGAGAGAAAGAGAGAGTGAAAGAGCTGAGGCTGGCCGCGAACCCGGATCCTCCGGTCTCCGCCTCCCAAAGTACTGGGATTACAAGCGTGCGCCACCATGCCCGGCTCTCCATGCTTTTTTAATGGGCGATGGTCTACGTATGAAAGCTTTGGTTTTTATGAGTTGATCTTGTATCTTTTATGTGGGCGGGGAGCTGGGGGTACTGGGGATTGAACCCAGGGCTGTTCTGCCTCTGAGCTACATTCCCAGGCCTTTTTATTTTTTATTTGGAAACAGGGTCTCACTAAATTGCTAAGGTCCTTGCTAAATTGCTGAGACTGACCTCAAACCTGTGATCCTCCTATCTCAGCCTCCCAAGTACTGGGATTACAGGCATGTGCTATCACGCCCAGCTTGAGTTGATCTTGTATCTGACTGGCTACTTCATGGAGCTCACCTTGTAGAGGGTGTAATTTTTTTTCATGTTAATTATTCTGGATTTCCTTGTGGACAAACTTACCATCTGCAGCTGGTTTTCTTTTTAGGCCCATGCAGAGTCAAGTAAAGCTTGGCTGAAGGAGAAATTCACTGAGCTCAGATTACTACTGGATGAAGAGGAAGCACTGGCCAAAAAATTCATTGATAAAAACATGCAGCTTGCCCTCCAGGTGTACGGGGAGCAAGTTGAGTCTTGTAGGAAGCAGATGGACATCATGAACGATCTCTCCGGCAGGGTCTGGAGTATCAGCCAGGAACCCAACCCTGTACAGCTGTTGCAGGTAATGCTGGGGTCTCTGTTATCACAGCCACCTGCTACCCACATTCTATCTCAGTTATTATGGCCCTGAACACAGTGTTTACACACTTAGTAAATACACACAGATTTGCCTTGTTAGCATATAGACTTTCTGCCCCCCCACACACACAAGTGGCCAGAGAATATACATTGTTAGGAAGATAATATAAATCCTGGATTAATTGAATAGTATTAACAGCCACCATTTTCAAGGGCCTCTGTATTCAAAGTACTTTAGGTATATTAGCTCTAGTACTTACTAGAATAGAACTCTGTGAAGTGGATATTCTCATCCCATTTTATGAATGAGCACTGGGGGCTCAGGGCAGTGATGTGTCTCACCTGGGTTCACACACCTGGTAGGCGGCATAGCTGGGATCAAAACCCGGTCTGACTCAACCCATGAGGCACCTTGCTGGGCCCTCTGCTTGAGGAGTCTTAATCTAGACGCCCCTCCTGAAGAGATTCTCGTATCACGAAATAGTTTCAGGGCTTTGGCATCTTTTCCTTTTATTCTCTTGTTCCAAATCTCCCAATTTGAATCTTTCACCATTCTTTCCTTCTATTGGTTCATTCATGTCTTCATCAAGTGCACATGAGCCAGGCCTCCTGCTGGACAAGAGGAGCTCCTAGCTCTCTCCTAGAATGGAGAGACAAGCTCAGAAACAGTTATTTACAATGTAGCTCAAGCAAGCTAGTGAAACTATGTCTAACCCTCTATGGGGGTGGGGGGCAGGAAGACTTCTGGGAGGAGGTGATAATGGTGCTGGGTATAAACAGAAGGACAATGCAGAGAGGGTGCCCAGGCAGGAAGGGAACTGTGGACTTGCCAGGCTGGAGAAGTAGTAGAGTCGGCCTGGTTTGAGGAGGGGCAGGCGTCGGGGTGGTGCTGACACACGCAGCTGGGTTGGGAGGGAGGTCGGGTCGGTTCATGGAGGGCAGATGTGCCAAGCCATGCTTACCTTGTCCTGTAAGGGGATGGGAGCCAGGGGAGTGTTTTGAACTGAGGAATGAAAGCGTTGACTCGGTCAGGTTACTGCTATGGAAAGGTCACTTAGGTGACAGGCTGGGGGGGTGACTGGAGAGGTCAGGACTGGAGGCTGGAGGAGAAGTTGGAGGGGGAGGCTTCAATGTCCAGAGGAGAGAGGATGGCGGCCTGGATCTGGATAGAGGCAGTGGGAATGGGAACGGAAGGCAGATTCGGAGATGTGGCAGAGTTATGCTCAGACCCTCTGTCCCGGAGAGACCACCAGGAGACCAAGCTGTATGCAACCACAGAAGAGCCTTTATTCAAGCTTAAGCTTGGGTGCCCGACATAAACTGACACAGCAGTTCAGTATGGGGACCCTGGGTATGTTTTTGCTTCAGTTTTTATAATTTTCAAACAAAGAGCCTCAGTTTCCCTCTGCTAATTGGACAGTCCCACGTGGGGTTTCTCTGACCTTTACAATGGTTGGTTATAGATACAGTTGATCATCACAGACTGGTTAGACATTCGCTGTCTTGTACATCTATATTGGAAGATGTTTTCCCTGACTTTCCAGACTGTTACAATAATAGTAACCACAATAACCATTAATCTATAGAAGGCCATCTTGACCTCAGTCAGGAGGGTCCCAAGTAAGGACGTTTTGCTTTCCCAACAGATGTCTAGGTCAGGGAGTGAGTCTGCTAAGGACATCCTGCCTTGTTAGCCAGAGCCTGCAGCAAGCAGTTTTAACTTTATTTCAATGCTGTAAGGGGGTCCTTACAACAGGAGAAATCTCTGGGGAATGAGAGCCAGGTGTGGTGGCGCACGCTTGTAATCGCGGTACTTGGCAGGCTGAGACAGGAGGATCGCAGGTTCTTGGCCAGCCTCAGCTACTTAGAGAGGCCCTCCACAACTTAGTGAGACCCTGTTTCAAAATAAAGAACAAAAAATAGGGCTGGGGGTGTAGCTCGGAGGTAGAATGCCCCTGGGTTCAATCCCCAGTACCGCAAAAAAAAAAAAAAAAAAAGTGAGGAATGAGCTAGGCTTAGGAGGCTGAGACAGGAGGATTTCAGGTTCAAGGTTAGCCTCAGCAACTTAGCAAGACCCTCAGCAACCTAGTGAGACCGTGTTTCAAAATAAATATAAATATATAAAAAAGGCTGGGGTGTAGTTCCGAGGTAGAATGCCCCTAGGTTCAAGGAAGGAAGGAAGGGAGGGAGGGAAGGAAGGGGGGGAAGGAGGAAAATGAGTGGGGGAATCCAGGGTAGTGGCTGGGCTTCCAGCTTGAGGAATGGGCTGGGGATGGAGCGCTGTCCTCTAAGTCTCAGAGGCAAGAGCAGATGTGCTCAATCTCATTTACTCATTTATTCCATCATACATATTTATTGAGAAGTTACTCTATGTAGGGCCTGTGCCAGATGCTGGGCTTTGGGCTACCAGATGGTGGCATTTGTCCCCTTTTGGCCGCCAGTGCTACCCACCTACATGTCCCCCTGGACAGCCTCCCCCTCCCCAGAGCTGCTCCCTGTCCTCCCTGGACTTGCTGCTAGTGTTCTCACTCTACTGCCAGCCCCGGGTGGGACCTTATCCCTGGTTCCCACTAAAATGAGGATGGGCTCTCAGCTTCCTAGGCTGGGTGGGGCTTGGAGGCCACCCCCCAGCCCTCTCCCAATACACAGCCTCCTGCCAGGTGGGGCCCCACCTCCTGAGGGACCCATCCCTTCTTGGATAACTCTGCCTGCTAGCCAGGCCTGCTCACCTGGGGCCACCTGCTGTCTTCCATCTTCTTGCTTATACGCAAGACAAAGTGCTTACCTGCAAATTTGTAACTTTTTTTTTTTTTGCAGTACCAGGGATTGAACGCAGGGGCGTTCTACCTCCGCGCCACGCCCCCGGCCCTATTTTTTATACTTTATTTTGAAACCAGGTGTCACAAAGTTGCGGAGGGCCTCGCTAAGGAGAAAGAGAGAGAGAGAGACAGGGATAGAGAAAGCGAGAGAGCTGAGGCCGGCCGCGAACCCGGATCCTCCAGTCTCTGCCTCCCAAAAAACAGGTCACGCCCCCGTCAGTGCTCCAGCCAACCCCTCCAGGGACCTTGTTTCCCTCCTGGAACATGGTTTCCTGGGTTTCTCTCTCCCTCCTGTGGACAAGCCCCAGGGGCTCCGTCCCCAGGAAGACTGGTCCCTCACTCTTTCTGTGCCCCTGTGCCTGATGCAGACTCTTGTTCTTCATCTGTAAGGCCGAAGTAGGGTATAGTGGCACACACCTGTAATCCTAGTACTTGGGAAGCTGAGAGGGGAGGATCACAGGTTCGAGGCCAGATTTAGCGAGACCTTGTTTCAAAATAAAATAAAAAGGGCTGGGGGTATAGCTTAGAAGTAGAATGCCTCTGTGCTCAATTCCCAGTACCCCCCCCCACGATAATGTAAGGCTGAAGCATCACAGGGAAGACCCTCTCCGTGCAGTGATGAGCACCCTGGGGACAGGGCAGTCTGTGATTCCTGCCTCTGTCCTCATACTGGCTCAGGGCAGGCCTCAGTGCAGAGGGAGGGAGAGGGGGGAATCAGCAGCACCAGCCTTGAGACGACCTCCATGCACCTTCACCTTGGGCCTGCCAGGCCCTCTCTCCGGTTGCTGCACTGGGGCATGGCCTGAGCTGACCATGGTGGCCAGCAAGGGTTTGTTCCTGGGGCCGCAGTGGAGGCTGGGATGCAGCCCTCAGAGCCGCCCTGCCCCCTGTGCCCGCACAGGCATACGTGGCCACAGAGCAGGAGATGCAGCGGCACATGAGCCTCGGGGAGCTGAGCCACCCCGTGCCTATGTCCTTCGAGCCTGTCAAGAGCTTCTTCAAGGGCCTCATGGAAGCCATGCAGAGGACCTTACAGAAGCCACTGGACGTTCGCCTGAAGGAAAGTGAGTCTCATGTGACCAATTCTGGGTCCTTAACTCCCCTAGTGCCCTGCTGCCCAAAGACAGCTGTGAAGGTCACCACCCTGAATCATGTCTCTCTCATACTCTGGTTTCTCTTCAGATCGTATAAATCTTTCGCTTTTCAGTAAATCATGTCTCTCCCACATGGAGGCCCTTGACTGGGCAATCCAGGGCTGCAGGGCCTGGTGCCAAATCTACCCTTATGAATTCAGGCCTCCTGAGACCTGTGTCCTGCCTGCCTCTCTCCAGCCACTCCTACTGACAAAAGGAACTGCTGTGGGTTGGGAGGGGGCAAGGAAGTCTCATCCCGGACATGCAGCCCACCTCGGTTCTTATCTCCAAGAACCAAAAGAATTAGCTTAGGAGGCACAGGGTATACTGTTTAATAGAAGGAGACAGGGGAAGGCAGCAGGATTCCCCCACAGGGAGGGGTCTAGAAAGGGTCATTGCTCCTTGGTGCTCACACTGCTGCTGCTGCCAAGGAGGCACCGCCAAATCGCTGTTACTGCTACTCTGTTGGCGCCACAGCTCTGCAAGCTTGCTGCTGCTGCTGCTGCTGCAGCTACTATGCCACTTTTCTCTTCCTGCTCATAGCCACTTCGCTCCTCACCGCTACTCTGCTTGTGCTGGTATCTGCTTCTCTTTTCTCACCACTGTGCTACTTATTTTGCAGGTAGGACGTCAGTTTATATAGTGTGGCAACTCCTCTAATTGGCCTGTAGATCTAGGCTCTGATTGGTCCATTTTCAATCCCTATTTGGAATCCCTGATCAGTCTTGACCTAGAAGGGAGAGCTGGCTGCCTGGCCCTTACTCCAGCTCACCACCTTTTATCCTTTATCATTCTGTCCTATTCTACTGGTATCCATAACTGCCATTAGGAAACAGGGGCAATGATGACTCAAGCTGCTTCCTGCTGAGAAGGGTTGATGGAGGGGGAACAGCAGCTAGGACCCAGTAGTTGGGTTCTCAGGGCTCAGGACGTTCGAGAGGGCCAAGGTAGAATTTTTCTGGGGCTCTCCTCTTTGCTCCATCTGGAGCACCATGTGTAGTTAATCACCTCCAATCTGGAAGACACAAGCCTGACTGAATCATTTTTAGCAGACAGGGACCAAATAGCAAAACAATCAAAACCAATCAAAGGGGTACTTCAAGGGGGAGGATTCAAGAGCAGGTTTGTGACCTGAGAGATTGAAATAGGGATTGTAAGCCGGGCGTGGTGGCGCACGCTTGTAATCCCAGTACTTTGGGAGGCGGAGACC
>PVJS01054604.1:0-12914 GCA_004027185.1 Glis glis | reverse complement strand
TTTTTTTTTTCGGTACCAGGGATTGAACGCAGGGGCATTCTACCTCTGCGCTACACCCCCGGCCCTATTTTTTTATACTTTATTTTGAAACCGGGTCTCACAAAGTTGCGAGGGCCTCACTAAGTAGAGAGAGAGAGAGAGAGCTGAGGCTGGCCGCAAACCCGGATCCTCCGGTCTCCGCCTCCCAAAGTACTAGGATTACAGGCGTGCGCCACCACGCCCGGCATGTCACATTTTTTGAACTTGCTAGTACTTACTTTGTGGCCTAGGATATGGTCTATTTTTAAAAAGGTTCCATGAGCAGCTGAAAAAAATGTGAATTCAGCTGTAGTCGGGTGGAATATTCTGTATGTGTCTACTAGGTCCATTTGGTTTATGGTGTCCCTTAGGTCTGAGGCATCTTTACTGACATTCTGTCTTGAAGATCGATCTAGTGGTGTGAGAGGTGTGTTGAAGTCTCCCAATATTATTGTATTGGGATTTATGTGTGATTTAATGTCACGAAGAGTTTCTTTTATGAAAGTGGTTGCACCTATGTTTGGGGCATAAATGTTGATTATTGGTATATCCTCTTGCTGGATTGTTCCTTTTACCAGTAAGAAATGACCTTCTCTTCCAGTAAGTTTAGGTTTGAAGTCTAATTTGTCTGATATCATAATTGCTACTCCTGCTTGTTTTAGAGTGTCGTTAGCGTGGATTACATTGCTCCATCCCTTCACCTTTACTTTGTGTGCATCTTTACTTGTAAGGTGTGTTTCTTGCAGGCAGCATATAGATGGATTGTGATTTTTAATCCATTTTGCCACCTTATGTCTTTTGATTGGGGAGTTGAGGCCATTTATATTCAGCGTGATTATTGAGATATGGGTTTTAATTCCCAACATTTTGAGTTTTAATTTCTGTTTGAGATAGTGTTTGTTCTTTGCCTAGTTGTTTGTTTGATGGAAATCACTGTTTCTCTGGTTCTGGCCTTTCCTTATTATTTCTTCCTTGTAATTAATCTCTTTGAATATTTTCTCTAGTGCTGGTTTGGAGGACATAAAGTCTTTCATCTTCTGTTTGTCATGGAAGATTTTTATTTCCCCATCAAATTTGATAGATATCTTTCCTGGGTAGATAAATCTTGGCTGGAAGTTGTTTTCTTCCAGAGTTTGGAATGTGTCACTCAGGCCCTCCTGGCTTTCATGACTTTGGAAGGTCAGGAGTGATTCTTATTGGTTTGCCTCTGAATGTTACTTGGTCTTTTACTCTCACTGCTTTTAAGATTCTCTCCTTTGCCTCTACATTAGTGAATTTGATTATTATGTGGCGTGGTGAACCTCTTCTCTGATCTTGTCTATTAGGGGTTCTATATGTTTCCTGTACCTGGTGTTGACCTCTTTGTGTATGTTTGGAAATTTTTCTAATATTACTTCTCTGAATAGATTATTGATTCCTTTGGTTTCAGCTTCTATTCCCTCTTCTATGCCTATTATTCTTAGGTTTGCTCTTTTAAGACTGGCTGAGATATCTTCAATGTCCAATTCATGCTGTTGAATGGTTTTTTTCTAATTTATATACTATGTGTTCATTTTTGGAGAGGTTATCTTCTAAGTGTGAGATTCTGTTTTCCATGTTGTCTAGTCTATTGTTGGTGGTCTGTATTGATGCCTTCATTTCAATTATTGCATCCTTCCTTCAGAGCTTCTTTTTGATTCCTGCTCAGGGTGTCAGATTCTTTGTTTATTTGATCCTTCATTACTTTCAGCTCTCTCTGAATTCTTTTTGGAAATTCTGTATCATTTCTACTATTAAAGAACTTAATTGTCCTTCTAGCAATCTTTGCACCTCTGTGTTGGTGGGTTCTGTTGTTGTGTGGTTGTGGGAGTTCATTGTTTCTTTGCTATTCTTCTTTTTCATGATTTCAGACTTTTTATGTTTATGCCTTTGTTGCTTTTGGTATCTCTCTCTCTCACACTCTGTAAGTTTCCTATGTCTAATCTCTCTCCCTTTATAGCTTCTTATCCTGGAGGTAAATAGTTGCTACTAGGTGAGCCTTAAAGGTGAATAGCCTTTACTGAATGGTTATTCTCACTTGCTCGGTATAATGTCCATTTGCAGGCCCAATTCTTGGTCTCCTTCAGTGATTGGGACCCTTGCCTGGTGCCTCTTACTACCTGTGCAGGTGACCAGTGCCGCTATTGCCCCTCTCACTGCAAGCATGGGTCTCTGTGGTCCTCACCTGGGCTGTCCCTATGTCTCTCTCTGTCTATACCTATGGCAGGTGTCACCAGCAGGGGACCCCGGGCTTGTGTCTCTCTTTGCCTACAGAAGTGGCAAATCTTGCTTTGACCTGATTCTGTGCAAACACGGAACTCCACATTTTCCACAGAGAGGGCTGGTTTGGTCCAATTTTCCCCAGGTACCACAGCTTTATGTCCTGTGGCTATCCCTGGGGACTCTATAAGGGTGCTGTGACCCGCGGGCTGCAAGTCTATCCCACCCAAATGTCGCCAGGGACTATCTGCTTATCCATGCGTCTACTGCATCCCACAGCAGACCCCACTCCCACCTCCGCTGGGGCAATCCGCACCGTCTCAGCCCCCGCGAGTCCCTGTGTCCACGCTGGGTGGTCTCCCCTTGGGGCGGCTCGTTGACTTACGGTCTCGTTGAGCGCTGCTCTTAATCTCTGGGGGGAGGGTGGGCTCAGCCGCTGCTGCAGGTTCTGGTCAGGCCTCCGGGCCCTGGGGACTCTGCCGAGCATGTATCGAACTGCCGCTCGCTTTTGTCACTGATGCTCTGCAGTGCTGGTTTTAGAAGAGCTCCCTGTCTTCTTTGTTGGTGGCCTGCAGAAGCTACAATGCCAGTAGATGCCGACTCAGTCTGACCAAGATGGCACCGCTGCCGCTTCTGCCGACGCAGCAGTTCGGGTCTGTGTCGCACATGGAGCGAGTCGCTGGTCGCCTTCCCTGCTGCTATTCTGCAGCTGCTGGACTCACAACAGGTCGCTGGTGTCTCCATTGGTCTTGTGAGGAAGCTACAATGCCGGTAGCCGCCCGTAAGGTCCTGCCAAGATGGCACCGCTGCAGCCGCTGTGGCCGCCGCCGTTTGGCGTCTCAAGTGTGGAGGAGCCGCTGCTCGCTCTCGTCTCTGCTGATCCACAGTTAAGCTCACAGCAGGTCTCTGGCTTCTCTGCCAGCGGCATGTGGAGCCGCGATGCCGGGAACAGCTGGCGCGGTCCGGACAAAATGGCGCCGCCACTTTGCCTTAGGTAAGGTGCTTGGAGCTTTTTACTTTCCTCTGTTTTCTCTTCTGGCTTTGATTCCATCACGTTTCAAATTTTTCATTGTTTAGTTCAAGTTTTTGTTGCTTTTCTTCTCCTGTCAAGAAGTTGCTTTCACAGCAATTGAGACCCAAGTCTCAGAGAGATTGTAACGTGGTCTCTCCCTTAGTCGCCATCTTGGAATCTCTGTTCTTTATTTTGAAACAGGGTCTCACTAAGTTGCGGAGGGCCTCGCTAAGTAACTGAGGCTGGCCGCGAACCCCGATCCTCCAGTATCAGTCTCCCAAGTACTGGGATTACAAGCATGCGCCACCACGCCTAGCTAAACTAATTTCTGTAACTGTTTCATTGATAAAATAAAATTCAAAATAAAAATTTCAAAATAAAATAACAATAAAATTCAAAATAAAATGAATGTTTTTTTCTAATGTAAGTCTATTATTGAGAAAAATGGAATTGTTTTCTGAGAAGTAAGGTTTCACTTGAGAATCAACGTTTGTGTTCCCTATCACCCAAATCAATTGTAAATATTCATCTGTTAGTGCTGACCTGTGATGACATTTGATGCATTTCATCTTTGAAGATGTTTTTTCACATGGATAGGTACTGTAAAATACTGATATATACAAATTCATAAACATATAATTTTAATTGAGAATATTCATCACTTAAAAAGGATAGATAGTATGACTATACTTCAATAAAACTTTATTGACAATAAATGTGAACTTCACATAATTTTCAGGTACCATAAAATATTGTTTTTCTTTTAAACATTTTCCATCCATTTAAGAACATAAAAGGTATTCTTGGCTCATGGGCCATACAAAAACAGGTGGTGAGCTGGATTTGGCTCACAGGCCATAGTTTACTGACCCCTGTATTACGACAAACAGCAAGCAAGCCAAAGTCAAACTATATAACATCTGGTGACGTTGTATCTTTGCCAAAGTGGGTTTTTCATCGTTGTTCTGATGCAAAGCAAACACACATGAAACTCGAGATGGAACAGGAAGTGTGGGGGACGATGTCTAATCTGATTCCCACATCCAAGAAATTGCACCATGAAAGTACTGGCAGACCCTTGTGTCCCATGGTGGGAAATTGTGGTGATTTAAAAATGAAATACTTTAGTTTTCCAAATGGCTGCTAAAATTGGTAAATCATGAATATACGCTGATTTATTAAAACATCTCTACTTCATAAACAGAAGTGTTAGATACATTTTTGAGTCCATGGAGTCTATGAAATTTTTCCTGAGACACTTAGGGATCAATGAGCCTGAGAAGTTTGAGAACCTCTCACCTAGACTATGACCTACGTCAGGGCAGTTCCTTCCAGAACAGGAGGAGCCTCTTTGGGGAAAGCTGGCTTCTCCCACTCAGTACAAAACCCTCCAACCCCAGCGGGTAGTACAGGGTGAGAAGGGAGCAAGGGTCCTTGTGCTGGGACTCTGATGAATACTTGGAACCTAAAGGTAAACAGAAATAACCAAAAGAAAGAAAAAAAAGTGCATAATAAGAACAGAAAGAAAAGCCAATAGAAAAATGAAGATGGGGGCCAACATTTCTGTGCCTTCGAGTTCTCTTTTATTTCCCTTCCCTGTGTCCCCCTGCCTTCTCTGTGTTGTGTGTCACCATCGCTGCTAATCCCAGGCTTGTTTGTTGATTTGCTTGGGCTGTTACAGTGGAATTTGGTTTTATTGAATTCTCAGCATGAAAACAATCCTTGCTGAAAGCAAAACGGTGTGTAAAAGTATCTCTTCGTTTGAGAGGAGCGCGATGAGCAATCTCCATGAGTGAACCTAATCCCTTTCCAGTGGGTGGGCTGCTGGAAGTAAATTATAGACGGGACATGCACACCCCCCCCCCGGAGTTGTGCACAGAGCCTAAACTTATCCGCAGCCATAGAGTAGCGAAGAGAGAGGGCAGAGCAGGGCAGGGAGTAAGCCAACTCGTGCATTTATATATTATGCCAGATCCATTCCTCCCTGATCCCAGGTGGACCTGGCCCCATCTGCTACTGTGAGTAAGATAGGATCCTGGGTACTCCCATCTCCTTCTAGCACCTCAGTGCACATCACCTTGGGCCACATCCAAGCACCATGCATCCAAGCACAACATGCCACCCAGCCTCTACCTAGAATATCCATGCCTGTGGTCCATCTGATGAAAAGCTAGTCCTCCTCCAAAAGCAAGCACAGGGACTCTTTGACCCCCTTAAGCCAAATAAGCAATTCCTCCTTTCATGCTGTCACTGAAGTCAATGCTGTCCACCCGGTTTTGGACCGGTCATAGTGAATTGCAATCATCTGCTTCATTTCTGTCTCCTCCATCAGATTTTGGTCTTTTGGAAGACAAGTCCTGTCTCTTTTATCTTTGTCTCACAATTGCCTAGAACGGTTACTGGACCTTGGAAAACACTGAACGAATACCTGTTGATGGACAGACAATGAGTGACTGAATGCAGCCAGAGTCATACCGGAGCCCTGTGCTGCTGGGGAGAGCTGAGGAGGTGGTCAGCACTCCAGGCCTGCCGCCCCACTTCCCAGCTGCCAATACTCTGTCACACACACAAATCCATTTCGCTTTTCTAACAACCTTAGACAAAAGAAGTATTATTATGACCAGTCTGACATAACTTCTAAAATAAAGCTTAAAAACACCATGAGACCTATCCGAGGACATGCAGCTACAATTGGCAGGTGTGGACCTTGAACCCAGCCTTCGTTAAGATCATGCCACACCCTCTACCAGCAAGAGTATTTGTACCATCAAACCACAAGCACCTTACTAGCAGCCTGTTCCTCCTGCCTTGTGTCCGAGTGGCAGATCCAAGTGTTCAGTTGGGCTCCCTGGTTATCAACCACAAAAACCAACTCAGACTCACTTGTGCAAAGGACATTTATTATCAGCATGTGGGAGCTCATAAAACCTATGACAGGCGACATAAACAGGAGATCCCCCACGGGAAGTGGGATGCAAGAGTCACAGCACCTGCCTCGCAGCAAAAATAGACCTAACAGGATCCCCCGGCCAGGATGAGTCCCTTGCAGTGGCTTCTTGAAGCCTTGAGATGCTCTTTCAAGAGTCCAGTCCTGGAGATGGCGCAGTTGGCCACTGATTATTCTCTAGCTCCACGTGGTAGGAAAGGTCTCAGGCACCTCAGCTTCGATAGTGGGAGAAAAGTACCCATACTATTGTCCCCCATGACTGCACAAAATAGGGAATGAAACATGCCAAAAGGAGATTGGGGTGTAATTAGGAAGAGTGGGAATGCTGGACAATCATAAACAAATGAGTACAAGTCTCAAAGTTAACATTGGAGCATTTTACACAGATAAGAAAGAAAATAAGACTATGTTTATATTGATTGTTTTCCTAAATAGAACTGTAATAATCATAGTCACCAACATAGTCATTTGTATTTAAAAGTCAAATAACAGAGGCTGGGGATGTAGCTCAGTGGTCAAGCGCTTGCCTAGCATAGGAGAGGCCCTGGGTTCACTCCCCAAAAATAAAAATGAAAGTAAAAATCAAATAACTAATGTTCTCAACTCAGGCATAAAATGTGAAGATGTGAAAGATTTCAGATTTCTGTGCCATAGAAACAGTAGTCTGTCCTTCCTTCCTTCATTTCTTTTCTTTTCTTCTCTCTCTCTCTCTCTCTCTCTCTCTCTCTCTCTTTCCTTTCAGCTTTATTGAGGTATAATTGACAGATAAGTGTTTCTGTTTTTTTAAATGGGTATAAACTCCATTATGTAGCATAGTTTCCTCAATTCGGAGGCTGGTTTCTCTAAAAAACTTTCTTAATTTGGTAACATCTTTTCTTATCAGTAAGATTCTCTGGGACAGGTGTGCTTAACGTTGGCGAGTGTGCCTTCAGCATATCAGGACTCTTCGATGACTGAGTTTCTTCCCCTTTCTTCTTTTGTTGTTATTTTTTTCCAGACACCGTTGGGCAGCAGCAACTCTGCAATACCCAGAGCCAGCGGAAGCCCCCGACCCCTGATGTCGCGATCAGGTCTCTATTTCTCCTATGCCTGCAACCTCGTTGTGACCTTCCATAACTTCTCACTCGCAGTTATTTTTTCTTTGTTTGAAACACGATTGTGGGGTGTGTTTGTTGAGTGCCGCTTCTTGAGACTGGCTACAGCAAATGAGTTGACTCTGGACGCTGCTCAAGTTTCTATTGATCAGTGAAATTTCAGGGGGAAATCAATAATTAGCAATTTCTTCTTCTTTCCAAAATATTGAAGCAAAGAAAGACAGGGGATCCGTTATTTACTATTCTGGTTAGTACACAGCAGTTAAAAGCTTAACCCACAGCCACTTCATCTTTCTCTGCTTTAATGAAGCTCTGGCCCTGCCTCAGCACCAGGTCAATCTGACTGATGGTCATGCGACTGGCCAGAATTACCCACGACCCTGCTGCTTAAATCCAGAGGCTAGAAAATGACTTCGGAAGGCAGCTTTTGCTGGAAGAAATTTAGCCCTCGACGACTCCTCCATCCTCTTTAAGAAACAGCACATGAAGCCAGGTGTGGTGGTACACACCTGTAATCCCAGTACCTGGGAGGCTGAGACAGGAAGATTGCAGATCCAAGAACAGCCTCAGCAATTTATCGAGACTCTCAGCAACCTAGCGAGACCCTGTTTCAAAGCAAAAAAAAAAAAAAAATTAAGAAGAGTTGGAGGTGTAGCTCAGAGGGAGACTTCCCCTGAGTTCACTCTCCAGTATAAAAGAGGAAGGAAGGAAGGAAGGAAGGAAGGAAGGAAGGAAGGAAGGAAGGAAGGAAGGAAGAAAGAAAGAAAGAAAGAAAGAAAGAAAGAAAGAAAGGAGGAAGGGAGGGAAGGAAGAAAATAAATTGGAGGTAGGTACACTGACATCCAAAGAGGGTTGCTGGAGATCCTTTGAACTTCATAGAATATGCTTAAAGCACCCATTGTGTGTTACGCATAGTTGAACCATATGAAATTGCCGCTTGTATAGACGAAGGACAATTAAGTATGAGAAATTTCATAGGTTTCAACCTAAATAAAGCTGGGTCAGTTCTAGGCATACAGCAGAGAGTGAGTCAGATGTGGCGCTCGCCCTGGTAGCAGGGAAAATACACATCAAATGTTGCTACATTATGCGCCCTTCAGTTGCATCAGTGGGGTTTGCCAGGGCAGCAGATAAGAGGTGGTGGGGGCAGAGGTGCCCAGAGCCCTGCTTGGAACCAGGAGCACAAGTTGGGCAGAGACAGGAGGGCCTGGGCATCCCCGCAGAGGGGACTTGAGAGGGTATGCAATGACTCAGAGCAGCAAGATGTGGGACACAGAGAGGAGCGGCATGAGTCTTGGTGAGGCAATAGCCCCAGAGTGAATCCGGAACATCATATCATGGGGTTTATCTCTAGAGGTGAGAAAAACCCCAGGGCTGATGGAGAGACCAAATGGAATTAGATACGGTGTCACTAACCTTGCATGGCACTAAAACGTCTTCTGCGATTAATTCAGAGTTGACAAAGCAGGGGGTTTAGGTCCCACCTGACTTAGGAATTTTTCCACTTATAGATTAGATTGTAGTGATTATCCAGGTGTAATGAACAGAACAGGAGGAAGCCAAGATCAATCTTTCTAACAAGATTCAGCATGCCACTTTCAAGCTTTTGTTTTTCCTTGAATGTATGTTTAGAGCTACTGTCCCCCAGATGGATAAATTCACCATTTCCTGGTTTAAGATATTTCTTTTCCTGCTCAGTTCTTATTTCCCATTTTATTTTTTATTGGGGCATTATAATTATACATAATAGTGGGATTCATTGTGACGTATTGGTACATACACATATCATAATTTGATCAATTTCATTCCCCAATACCTCCCCTCCCTCCCCTTGGTCCCTTTCCTCTACTCTACTGGTCTCCCTTCGATTTTCATGAGATCCTTTCTTTTTTCCTTTTTTCTCTCTCCCTTCCACATATGAAAGAACATTCATCCGACCCTTGACTTTCTGAGTCTGGTTTATTTCACTTAACGTGATGCTCTTTGGTTCCGTCCATTTCACAGCAAATGACAGAATTTCAATTCTTCTTTAAGGGTGACCAAAATTCCATTGGGAATATATGCCATGTTTTCTTTATCCAATCATCCGTTGATGGACACCTAGGCCATTTGCACAACTTGGCTACTGTGAATTGTGCTGCTGTAAACCTGGATAGGCATGTATTGCTATAGTACACTGACTAATTTTTCTGGATAAATACCGAGGAGTGGTATAGCTGGGTCCTATTCAGCTTTCCAATCTCCAGAGTTGGTTTTATTTCTTGGCTGCCATTACCAAAGATTTTCACCTAAATGGGGCCTCTGACCCAAATCTATACATACTTTTTCAGACTTATTGGCGGAGGGGGGGGCTTTTCTTGTTTAGGAAGGCCACATAAAAAATGCTTAAAAATAACAAACAGACAAAACTGCTTTGGAATCAGTAAACCAGGCTACAATTCTCAATAATGCATCATGGGCTTTTCCCAAGACACTTGATCCCCCTAAGCCATAATATTTTTCCTTTTAAAAAGGAGGATAATAATAAATATCTGCGTAATAGAGTTTTATGAACAGCAAATGTGATAGTGCATGAACTCATTTAATAGAAATCTTGGCATACATTGTGTTTAATAAATAGCAATCACTATTTTGTTAAGTATTATGTGCAATTCCTCTTCATGATTTTTCTGAAAAATGGAATAATAATTACCTTTATTGAACCATGTTCTCCTAGGACAGACCCTGCTCTGGAATTTTTACAAATGTTGCCTCATTATTTGAAGCCCCTTCAAGGCTGATATTTTTCTTAGTTTTGCAACTGAAGCAGTATGGCACCTTTTTAAAGTACAGTTCTCAGAGCCAGAAAGACCTGAGTTCCTCTGCTGACTCCATAATTTACCGAGTGTGATGTATATGTAAATGACAAAACACGGCTCCTTGGGTGCAGGAAGCACCGACAAACCTCAGCCAGATTTACTATTTTCACAGAGAAGTTGAGATTCTTTTTTTTTTTTTTTGTGGTACCAGGGATTGAACCCAGGGGCGTTCTACCTCCAAGCTACACCCCCGGCCCTATTTTTTTATACTTTATTTTGAAACTGGGTCTCACGAAGTTGCGGAGGGCCTCACTAGGTAGAGAGAGAGAGAGAGAGCTGAGGCTGGCCGCGAACCCGGATCCTCCGGTCTCCGCCTCCCAAAGTACTGGGATTACAAGCGTGCGCCACCACGCCCGGCTGAAGTTGAGATTCTGAGAGAGCGAACTGCTTCTGCCAGGCAGCAGAACTGGTAAGTCTCAAAGCTAAGATCCCGGCGCAGACTGAAGTGCAAAGTCTGTGTATTCCCCAGGATACAAGTTGAATTGGGAAACTTGACCCCTGTCACTCTAAACACTGAAAAACACTGAAAAGCTGTCTCCCTGCGGGGACTGTTGGACACCAGTGAGCCGACAGGCTGTGGTCACTCAGCGACCAGAGTCACCTAATTTATTATAGCTGCCTGTGTTCCCCGAGGGTGGTAACGTAGAGCTTACAAAGTCATCTATCTTAACTCCAGGCTTTTTTAAAAAAAAGAAACTGGAGAAGGGACAAGCCATGGAGATAAATACACGAGGACAGAATTGGCTGACCTCACACAAAATCCAGCATCTTAATAAAAATGATCTAAACGTGCTGAAAAAGGAAGAGCTTTTCTGCTTATGAGAAGATACATTATCTTCCAAATAGGGCTTTTCTGCTTATTACTGTTGCTTATGAGAAGATACATTATCTTCCAACTAGGGCTTTTCTGCCAGTACTGAGGCAAGTCAATACTGAACACATTGTCAATCATTATTTCTTCAAATGTGTACATCTGTGGCCAGGTTATGTGGTCAACAGCAAGGCTCCCTAAAATATGAACTTGAAGTTCAAAGATATTTTTCCTTAAAAACAAATAGGAGAAAGAGCTTATACTAAATAAACCCAGTCATCTGCAGAAAAGAATTACCTGCCTGTAGCACTCACGTGTAGTCACTGGAAGAGTTTGCTTATAATTTAAGGAAGCTAACAGCTCATTGTAACTACGTCGAAGGACAGGAAATGAAGATGAGATGAATGTAGGTACCAGCCACCATATTAAATCCGTGCATGTATCTTTGGTTCATTGAATTCCTACAACAGTTTGCGGGGGGCGGGGGGTTCTTCTTCACAGGTGAGAGAAGGAAAATGTTTGGTGGCTGCATCATTTGTCCAAGAGCACAGAGATGAAATTTGAGTCAGAGTCTAACCCCAAGTCCCCACCACTTTTCAATAGAAAAGTAAGCATTTGAATGCTTCTAATGCTGCCCAGAGAAAATTCCCAGCAGCAGTCCCGGCAGCAAATTCTGGTTCCCACAGAAGATAATTCTCTCTAGCAAAATTGGAGATTCCAGGCAAGTACAGCCTGGAAGTCCCCAGCCAGGGGTTCATCGCCTACTCAGAGTCCCTGAGCACCCAGAAAACCTCTGCTCTCCAGGGCTCCCCCACAGGCCTTCTCCAGCAAGGACGACAGCAGCCCCCCTCAGTAGTTTTGCTTGCAAGGTTAACTAGTAAATGCTCACTCTTGTTCATCCACTACATGTGGATATAGTATACATACTATGCCTACCACCATAGTATACATGGTGGTAGGCTTGCTAGCCCTACCACCAAGGGTCATTCTCCTGCCTCTGTGGGTTCTCAAGAAAAATGGAGCTTCTGGCCCCATGAAAGCTTCTCTACATCAGCTCTCCCATAGATCCACAGCAGCCTTCAGTCCTGATATCAGAGAAATTCCAGCTCAGCATGTGTCACGGGCAGTCTCTGGAAGATGTGTCTCACTCTTAGTGCAGTCAGATGCCCCAGTACTGGAGCAACAGCTGTATTCTCAACAGTTATGTAGAAAAACCAACTTAATATTTATGAAGCACCTGTGTGCCCAGACACTAGACTTAATGCTAACGGTTAGTCAGTCTCTAATTCAAAGATGAATGAAGTCCCGCTCTGCCCTTAAGGAAGTGACAGTCTAGCATAAAGGCTCACAACTTTTTTATCTCATCACGAAATCAAAATTCATCTGAACAAATCCAGGAAGGTCTGTTTGCTGTAGAACAGAGCATGGGAACATCAGACTTGATAGTCCTAACCTGATCTAAGGCTGTCAGAGAAGCAAAACTAAGATCCTGTGACACAGGAAGAGAAATGTCACCTGGTTACACGGAGGTGGAGGTAGAAGTCTGGGCGCCCTACTCAGTCTCTGTTGAGACCCCCAAAGCAGGAGGGCTCCCTCTCCACTGATAGGGGTATCGGGAGGCCCCTCATCACCCCTTGGGGTATCGGGAGCCCCCTCATCACCCTGGGGGTATCAGGAGGCCCCTCATCTCTCCTGGGGGTGTCGGGAGGCCCCTCATCACCCCTGGGGGTATCGGGAGCCCCCTCATCACACCTGGGGGTATCGGGAGGCCCCTCATCTCCCCTGAGGACATCAGGAGCCTCCTCATCTCCCCTGAAGATATCGGGAGGCCCCTCATCATCCCTGGGGGTATCGGGAGCCCCTTCATCACACCTGGGGGTATCGGGAGCCCCCTCATCACCCCTGGGGGTATCGGGAGCCCCCTCATCACACCTGG
>PVJS01054603.1:0-12904 GCA_004027185.1 Glis glis | reverse complement strand
CAGCCCTCTCAGAGGAAAAATATTTTAGGGAAAATAGCCTCTAAAACGAATGTCCTCTAACGAGAACTCTACCTTCTTTACCTCATACATTAGATCTCATCATAAATAGCACTTCTTCTGAAAACGAAAATCTTCTCTGATTCTGAACTAGGGTCCTCTCAGCACTCATTTATTTTATAATTATTTCTATCTTTTAAAAGAGATCTATTTAGCCGTATATGTAACCATCCATTTTCCCTCCACAGAAAATCTTCAGCTGTGCTTAGGGGAGTTTCTACCCAGGCTTCTTGATCCTTCTGCAGAAATCATCGTCTTAAAGGAGCCTCCGACTATTCGACCCAATTCTCCCTATGACCTTTGTAGCCGATTTGCAGCTGTCATGGAGTCAATTCAAGGAGTTTCAACTGTGACAGTGAAATAAGCCCCCTTCTGTTCAAGGCCACCCCCGTCTCTGCCCGCCTACCTATTGCACAGCCTTTACCTGGGGAAGGGGATTGGGTGGACGGGTAAGATGTAGATCCACACCTCAACCGTGCTGTGTGCCTAAAGAAGGATCAGAGATAAAATTGCACTTTTTAGGTATAGAATCATGAAAGCGACTTCACTAGAAAAGGCAGGAACTAGTGTATTAAGATACTGAATTATGCCAGAAGACCTGAAATGCCTTTGAACCTACCTTAATGCTTGGGCTTTTTTAAGTCTCTTGCCACTTTTTAAATTATCCTTCAGGCATAAATATTTTTGACAGCAGAATATGAGTGATTCATCAGAACCTGAACCAGATGAGCAGCTAGTAGTTATTTTATCAAATACAGATGACATTTAAAAATTCTGAACTACATGGAATTAGTAATGTACCTTGCCTGGCTCTTGACAGACAATGAAATGAGTTGCTGATAAGATCCCACCCTTTTACCTGTGGGTAGAATATAAGGTCACAGTGCAGTGAGATGCTGAAAAGTCAGAAGAAGCTCCCTCTCTTTTCTTCTCTCTTTTATATTTTTAAATAAACCAGGAAACCTCATACTCAAGTCCTAAGTGAAAGAAAGGAAAGCAATTAAGGACTTTGACAGAATAGCATTGTGAAGCCTGACTAAAGATAGTGTTTTAGTAGTTGTTAACCATTTAGGCAAAATTTCAACTATCTGAAAATTATCAAAAACCGTTGTTTAAGGCTACTGCTCACTCTGTGGAACACTTTGATTCCCCTCTCCCATTTTGCTTTTAAAAATAAAGATGTGGATTTATAAAAAGAAAAAAAAATCTATCTATATATATGTATATGTAGAGAGAAAACTGTTTTTAAAGAATTGAATTGGGAATTATGTTTTAACCAAATTTTAAAGATTATTGGAGGAATTGTGGGAGGGAAGAACACTTCATACAACTATGCAGATTTTATAAATGTGCAATAAAAATATTTGTTTTACCTTTGGTGTACAATGTGATCCTTATTTAGATATATTTTTTCTGTTATGGAAATGGATGAACTCAGTAAGCATTTCAGTTTTTCTTCTTTAAAAGAAAAAGGCAGATAAAAGGGTTGAGAAATTAATGGGGCTGGAGGTGCCAGCGTGTTAAAGAGCAGGCAGCAGTCGACCCTGAGCAGCACCTAGTGGTGACTGATCTTATTATTTGCCGTTTGCATTGCATGAGTGTATTGATTTTGTAATTTGTCAAGTTTTAGAATAAAAACATTTTTTTCTTAAATCGAATTTCTTATATTTTGATTAAATTAGTACTAGGCATCTTTTTTTCTTCTTTTTTTTTTTTGCAGTACTAGGGATTGAATCCTGGGGCATTCTACTTCTGAGCTACACCCCCAGCCCTATTTTTTATTCTTTATTTTGAAACAGGGTCTCACTAAGTTATGGAAGGCCTCTAAGTAGCTGAGGCTGGCCACGAACCTGCAATCCTCCTGTCTCAGCCTCCCAAGTACAGGGATTATAAGTGTACGCCACCTTACCCAGCAGTACTAGGCATCTTTAACAGATATTCAGAGGAGCTTTTGTGTTTTAAAGTTCATTGCAAAAATTTGTTTCAAGAAAAGTTTTTTTTTTTGGTACTGGGGTTTGCTTAAACCCAGGGACAGTCTCCCTCTGAGCTACACCCCTAGCCCTATTTTATTTTTTATTTTGAAACAGGGTCTCACTAAGTTGGGGTGGGCTTCACTAAGTTGCTGAGGCTGGCTGTGAACCTGTGATCCTCCTGCCTCAGCCTCCCAAGTACTGGGATTCTAAGCATGCGCCACGCCCAGCTGCTTCTCACCTATGTGTGTGTGTGTGATACTGGGGATGGAACCATTCTACCTCCAGGCTACACCTCCACAGTCTACACCCCCAGCCCTATTTTATTCTTTTATTTTGAAACAAGGTCTCACTAAGTTGCTGAGGCTGGCCACAAACCTGCAATCCTCCTGTCTCAGCCTCCCAAGTACTGGGATTAATGCATGTGCCACCATGCCCATCTTGCCTCTCACTTCTTAATCCCTGTCATTGAGTACTGTGCACAGTGCTTCAGTTACATTATTTCACTTAACATGACAACCCTGGGGTGATCGTAGGAACTGTGGTATGTCCAGGGCCAGAGCACTAACCCTTGTCTTCATGGCCCATGCTTTGAACTGCTCAGCGGTCTTTGGCAGTCTTGTAAAATATTTTTTGTTGTTGTTCCTTTTCCACATCAGGTGGACATCTATAGTTTTAGTTGCTGAGTAGTCTGTAGCATTTGGATCCAATCTGACCACCAGGGGGAGTGCCGAGAACTCTCCTTTTTCCCACAAGCCCGGCTCCCTTTAGGTGTAGCCTCCTCTCTTACAGGGCTCCACATACTAAGATCTCGAATTTTTTTATAGCCCTTAGGCTAACAATGGTTTTTACATTTTTAAAGTGTTGGGGGGCCAGGCATAGTGGCGCACACTTGTAATCCCAGTACTTGGGAGGCTGAAACAGGAGGATGGCAGGTCTGAAGGCAGCCTCAGCAACTTAAGATCCTGTTTCCAAATAAAAAAAGTAGGTCTGGGGTGTAGCTTGGAGGTAGAAGGCCCCTGGGTTCCATCCCCAATACCACTAAATAAATAAAGTATTGGGGAGAAGGACAAGGGGAAAGAGCAGAAGAAAGAAGCTTATGTTCCATTACCTAAAACTCGGGAGCTTGAGCAGGATACTTCACATCAGTATACATCCCCTCGAAACCGGGTTTACGCTTTCCTTGGCTACCTGGAATTGCAACCTTCTTTTGTTTGTATTTGTTAGCTCCTTTAAGAACTAGTATTCCAACTCATTTTTTTAACCACACACTTCAAGAAAGAAGTACAGGTGAGTACCTAACAGCTAGACAATGAACAAGAGTAAGAATTGAATGGAGAGCTGGGGATGCAGCAGAAATAGGGGAGAAGGGGAGATGAATTGCACCAGAACTCAGGTAGATTTAGTCTACTCATTGCTTGGTTTATCTGTTTCTTATGTGACTATCTCACAATTTATTCTATAGATTGACATTACCAGATTTTGTCTATTATGCATAATGCTACTAGGAATATTTATGTTTTGGTGCACATACAAATGCATTTCTGTTGGCATATAACTGGGAATGGAATTACATAGACAAACAATTACATATAACATTTCTGTTGGCTCCTAAGTAGGAGTGGAATTACATAGAAATATACGGATATAGACATATCTTTTTTTTTTTTTTTTTGGTAGTACTAGGGATTGAACCCAGGGGCAGTCTACTTCGGAGCTACACTCCCAACCCTTCTTTATTTTTTTGTTCTGAAACAGGGTCTTGCTAGGTTGATGCAAGTCTCGCAAAGTTACTAAGGCTGGTCTGGAACCTGTAATCATCCTGTCTCAGCCTCCCAAGTACTAGGATTACAGGTGTGCACCACCATGCCCAACAATGATATGTCTTTTTTTTTTTTGCGGTACCGGGGATTGAACCCAGGGGCATTCTACCTCCGAGCTACACCCCCAGCCCTATTTTTTATTCTTTATTTTGAAACAGGGTCTCCTAAGTTGTGAAGGGCCTCACTAAGTAGCTGAGGCTGGCCGCAAACCCGGATCCTCCAGTCTCAGCCTCCCAAGTACTGGGATTACAAGCATGCGCCACCACGCCCGGCTTGATATGTCTTTATTACATACTGCCAAACAGTTTTCCAAAGTGGTTATACCAAATTAAGCTCCTCCCACCAGCTTATGAGTTCCAGTTACTCCATATCCTATCAACATTTTGTTTTGTAAATATTTTTAATTTTAGCCATTCTGATAGATGTGCCACGATGTCTCACGGTTTTAATTTGTACTTTCCTACATACTAACGATGTTGAGGGTGTCTTTATATACATATTGACCTTTGGCTGTTGTCTTGTGAAATACCTATTTTTTTTGCATGTTTTTGATGGTGGTGGTAGTAAACTTAGTGTGTTTAACTTATTGATTTATATGAGCACTTTATATATTCTGGTTACAGAAATAACTGATTTATGTACATTGCGTGTATCCTCCTAGTCTGGCTTTTAACTCTTAGTGCTTTGTTTTTATTGGATTGAGGATGGGACTACTTCCAAGCTACACTGCCAGCTCTTTTTATTTTGAAACAGGGTTTCACGAAGTTGCTGAGGCTAGCCTTGAAACTGTGATCCTCCTGTCTCAGCCTCCCAAGTGCTGGGATTACAAGTGTGAACTACCACACCCGGCCTCTTGGTATCTTTTGATGAAAATAAGATTTTTATATTAATGTAGTTTTTTTTTTTCGTTGTGGTACTAGGGATTGAGCCCAGGGGCATTCTACCTCTGAGCTACACCCCCAGCCCTTTTTATTTTTTTTGTTTTGAAATGGTCTTGGTAGGTTGCTGAGAGACTCTATGTTGCTGAGGCTGGCCTGGAATCAGTGATCCTCCTGTCTCAGCCTCCCAAATCCTGGGATTACAGGCGTGCACCACCATGCCTGGCTTGCTTTTAACATTTAGTTGATTGGCCCAGCACTATTCATTGAACGCATTTTCCCTTCCCCAGTGCTATGTGCTGCCACCTTTGTCATAAACCAGGTGTCTGCGTGCTCTTTCTGGGTTCTTTTGTCCGTTTCATTGGCTTATTTCTCTACTTGCACCAATATTACACCGTCTTAATTGGTGTAGCTTTGTAACAGTCTTGATTTCTAATATAAACTCTGCAGTTTTGCACTTCAAGATTGTCTTGGCTAATGTCAATCCTTTACCTTTTCATATAAATTTTAGGATCAGTTTGTCAATTTAACAGCTGCACAAAGCCTCCAGGGGTTTTGATTAAGTTTACAATGGCTAGATAATTTGGGAAGAATTGGCATGCTGGCATCAGTTGACATCTGATGGGCGTCTGTCTGGTGTGTCTGACTTGCTTAGGTTTTGGTAATTTCTGTATAAAGGTCTTCCACATTTTTTTTTTTTTTTTGGACACAGGATGGAACCTAAGGGCATTCTACCTCCAAGCCACATCCCCAGCCCTATTTTATTTTTTATTTTGAAACAGGATCTCACTAAGTTGCTGAGGCTGGCCTCAAACCTGTGGTCCTCCTGTCTCAGCCTCCCAAGTACTGGGATTACAGGCATGGGACACCACACCTGACTTCTTCCAAATCTTCTAACAGATTTATTCCTGGACTTTTGATGTTTTTCAAGCTATTGTAAATGCCAATTTTTTAAATTGCATTCTTTAGCTGGCTGTGGTAGCACACACCTGTAATCCCAATACTTGGAAGGCAGATACAGGAGGATCGCAGGTTCAAGGCTAGTATGTAGTAATTTAGCAAGACTGTTTTTTTTTTTTTTTTTTTTTGCGGTACTGGGGAGATTGAACCCAGGGTATTCTACCTCCAAGCTCCACCCCTAGCCCTATTTTTTATTCTTTATTTTGAAACAGGGTCTCACTAAATTGCGGAGGGCCTCACTAAGTAGCTGAGGCTGGCTGCGAACCCGGATCCTCCGGTCTCAGCCTCCCAAGTACTGAGATTATAAGCGTGCACCACCACACCTGGCTAGCAAGACTCTATTTCAAAATAAAAAGTAAAATAGGCCTGGGGATGTAGCTCAGAGGTAAAATACCCCTGGGTTCAATCCCCAGTACCACCAACACACACACACACACACACACACACACACACACACACACACTTGAGCCAGGATACAGGGGGATCACAGGTTTGAGGCCAACCTCAGCAATTTAGTGAGACCCTGTTTCAAAATAAAAAATAAGATGGCCAGGGGTGGGGTGTACCTTAGAGGTAGAATGCCCCTGGGTCCAATCCCAGCTACTTGGGAGGTCAAGGCAGGAGGATTGCAACAATGTTAGAGGCCAGCCTGGGCCACTTAGAAAGACCCTGACTCACTTTGGGAGGCGGAGACCGGAGGATCCGGTTTCGCGGCCAGCCTCAGCTCGCTCTCTCTCTCTCTCTACTTAGTGAGGCCCTCCACAACTTTGTGAGACCCGGTTTCAAAATAAAGTATAAAAAAATAGGGCTGGGGGTGTAGCGCGGAGGTAGAATGCCCCTGGGTTCAATCCCCGGTACCGCAAAAAAAAAAAAAAAAAAAAATAGAAAGACCCTGACTCAAAATAAGAAAAATAAAAGGTTTGGGGATGTAGCTCAGTG
Source organism: Glis glis (assembly GCA_004027185.1). Classification (NCBI taxonomy): domain Eukaryota; kingdom Metazoa; phylum Chordata; class Mammalia; order Rodentia; family Gliridae; genus Glis; species Glis glis. Next base: position 6,277 of record PVJS01054603.1, on the reverse strand, counting down.
GTAGAGCACCCCTGGATTCAATCCCTAGTACCACACACATACACAGCCTTCTTTATTGTTTCTTGGTATATCTAAAAACAAGGTGATGTTTTTATATCAACCCTGGATCCAATGACCTTGATAAATTCACTTATTCTAATAGTTTATCTAGATTTTTAAGATTTCTTTTATACACAATTATGCTATCTAAGAATAATGATTTTCATTTCTTTGAATATTTACAACTTCTATTTATTTTTCTTGTCTGATCACATGTGTTAGGACCTTTGGTATAATGCTGAACAGAAACTATAAAAAGTGAGTATCTTTGTCCTCAAGTGTCAGGAAAGAACGTTTTCAGCATTAAGTATGAGGTATGATTGTTATAAATTTCACTTAATAGATAAAGATTCATTTATTCTTGGTCTGCTATAAATTTTTTCCCCTAGTACTGGGGATGAAACCCAAGGGTGCTGCTCTACCACTGAGTTACATCCCCATCCCTTTTTATTTTTAATTTTTTTTTAAAGATAGAGTCTTGCTAACTTGTTGAGACTGGCCTCGAACTTGTGATTGTCCTGCCTCAGCCCCCTTTCCCCAATTCATGGGGATTATAGGCATGCAGCACTGCACCTAAGAGTTTTATTTTTTTAATCATGAATAAAAAAATGTTGAAAATATGTGTTGAATTTTATCAAAGTCTATATGTAAATAGAAAGATACGATTCATTTTCCAGCATTGTTAATTTTTTTTTTTTTTTTTTTGGTACTAGGAATTTAACCCAGGGCTATTCTACCTCTGAGCTACACCCCCAGCCTTTTTATGTATTTATTTATTTATTTATTGCAGTACCCGGGATTGAGCCTAGGGGCATTCTACCTCCGCGCTACACCCCCGGTCCTATTTTTTATACTTTATTTTGAAACCGGGTTTCAGGAAGTTGCAGAGGGCCTCACTAAGTAGAGAGGGAGAGAGAGACAGGGAGAGAGAGAGAGAGAGAGAGAGAGTGAGGCTGGCCGCGAACCCGGATCCTCCGGTCTCCACCTCCCAAAGTACTGGGATTACAAGTGTTCGCCACCACGCCCGGCTAATTTTTATTTTTAATTAATTAATTTTTGGGTACTGGGGGTTGAACCCAGTGGCATTCTACCTCCAAGCTATATCCCAGCGGTTTTTAATTAATTAATTAATCTATTTATTTATTATTTGTGCTGGGGATTGAATCCAGGGGCACTCTACCTCTGAGCTACACCCACAGCCCTTTTATTTTTTATTTTGAAATAGGGTCTCACACTGGGTGTGGTGGCGCACGCTTGTAATCCCAGTACTTGAGAGGCTGAGACCAGAGGATCCATATGCATGGCTAGCCCCAGCTACTTTAGTGAGGCCTCCGCAACTTAGTGAGACCCTGTTTCAAAACAAAGAATAAAAAGTAGGGCTGGGGTTGTAGCTCGGAGGTAGAATGCCCCGGGTTCAATCCTCAGTACCATAAAAAAGAAAGAAGGAAGGAAGGAAGGAAGGAGGGAGGGAGGGAGGAAGGAAGGAAGGAAGGAAGGAAGGAAGGGAGAAAGAAGGTCTGTCTCACTAAGTTGCTAAGGGTTTGGCTAAGTTGCTGGGGCTGTTTTCAAAGCTGTGATTCTCCTGTCTCAGCCTCTCTAGTACTGAGATTACAGGTATGTGCCACAGCCACTGGCTTCAGTTACTATTTGAATTTCATTTATTGATTTCAAATTTTAAACCAACCATGCATTATTACAATAAACTGGGTTTGATCCTGATTTTTTTTATATGTAGGTGGAAATTTGTTTAGGATTTCTGCATGTATGTTCATGAGAAAATTTGGCCTTATTTTTTCTCCTATGTTCTTGTCATGGTTTTGATATCAAGATTATTCTGGCCTTATTGAATGAGTTGGAAGATTATCTTTTATTGTCTATGTTCCGGAAGAGTTTGGATAAAATAGGATTATTTCTAGCTGGGCATTGGTGGTACATACTTGTAATCCCAGTACTTGGAAAGCTAAGACAGGAGGATCACAAGTTTGAGGACAGCCTCAGCAACCTCTCATCAACCTAGTGAGACTTTGTTTTTAAAACAAAAAATATAAAAAGGGCTGGGGGTGTAGCTCAGAGGTAGAATGCCCCTGGGTTCAATCTGCAGTACTACATGCACAAAAAAAGTCGAAATAAAATAGGATTATTTCTTCTAAAGTATTCAGAAGTATACATTGTTGAAGCCATCTTAGCCTAGAATTGTTATTTGTGTGTTTTGAAGAAATACTTTTAATTATGAATTCATTGTCTTTCACATGTATTAGGTTTCTGAATTTTTTTGGTTACTTGTCGCAGTTTGGGAAAATTAATAGAAATTTGTCCATTTCATCTAAAATTCAAATTTTATTGACAGAAAGTTTATAATAGAATCATGTGTGTGTGTGTATGTGTGTATGTGTTTTAATCACACTAGCACCTGTAGTAATGTCCCCCTTTCATTACTGATAGTGGGTAATATATCTTCTTGCTTTTCTTTTTGGTTAGATTTTTCAGGGGTTTATCAAAGAACTACATACTGCTTTATTTTTCTCTTTTGTAAATTTCCTGCTTTTTCAATCCAAAGCCTTTCAGCAGTGGTTCTTAATCTTGCCTGCCAATGCAGAATCAGCTGTATCTTGTTAAAAAACACAGCTGCCAAGGCCTCAGCCCTACAGATTTGGTTTTGGCTTAGCTTTGGGCTGGGCCCTTGATACTTTGTTTATAAAGCATCTCAGGTGATGCTGATATAAATCACATGTGAGGACCACTCCTTCATAGAACTTTGTGCCTACTAAGAACACGAGTTTGTTGATATTGTCGTCAACACTCTGAATTTGATACTTTTATAAAAGTCTATAGAACCTACTTCATTGATAGTTTACAGATTTTGTAGTTTTTGATTTGATGTATTTTCTGTACTTCCTTCATGTTAAACTTGACTTAGATGGAGAGATAGAAAAATATAATGTTTTCTATATAATTAACCTTTTAAAAACTACTATGAACATATCACTTCCTTAAGGTTTTCTTGCAAGTTCAAATTCTGAACTATTCGATCATGACTACTTTTTCCTGAGCCTGGAAAAAAATTCTTCACATTCTTTTTCAAGTTCTTGAACAATAAGCTGACACATGAATCTGCAAGTCAGAGTGGAATTGGTTTGAGAGAGAAAGAGAGAGAGAGAGAGAGAGAGAGAGTGAGAGTGTGTGTGTGGGTGTGTGTGTGTGTGTGTGTGTGTGTGAGTGTTACTGAGGATTGAGCCCAGGGGAGTTCTACCTCTGAGCTACAACCATAGCCCTATTTTATTTTATTTTTATTTTGAAATGCTAAGTTTCTCTAAGTTGCAGAAGGCCTCATGAGGTTGCTGAGGCTGGCTACAAATCTGTGATCCTCCTGTCTCAGCCTCCCAAGTCCTGGGATTACAGGTGTGCGCCACCATTCCCAGCTAAGAGATATTTTAAAGGCATTTCTAAGTCTTTCTTGCATTGCTGCTTTTCCTGTTAGGTTGTTGGCTGGTTACAATGACTCTTAAACTCCCTTCTGGTGTTAGCCAATTGGCCATTGATAAGCAGGTGAACAGAATCTGTTTGTGAGATTTTTTTCCCCCCAGTACTAGGGATTGAACCCAGGGCCTTGCACATGCTAGGCAAGTGCTCTACCACTGAGCTACACCCCAGTTCTAGAATCTGTTTAAGGAATGGGGCTTATAGGGCAGAGATCTGATTTCTTCCATCTTCAAAATAAGATAAACCTGGGTTGTCCCTGATATATCAGCAGGACTAGAAATTATGATAATAAGCAATGGACAGGAATATTAACTCTGAATACAATTAGGAGAAAGAAACTATCTGAAGACTTTAGATAACTTGGGATTGATAAACTGGCACAAAAGTGGTACCCAAGAACTGCCAGTTGTGAGCTTTGAAAATTAAATGTGTGCATGTCAGGCTCCGTGGTAAGAAGGGACCGTAGGACTCTTTACTCTCCTCTATTCCCTCTTCTTGCCCTTAGGGGAACTTGGTTCCCCTAAGCCTGGAGAAGGAGAGTTCGTGGGGGTCAAATATGAAGAACATTATTTTATTCACTCTGTGTGTGTGTGTGTGTGTGTGTGTGTGTGTGTGTGTGTGTGGTACCTGGGATTGAACCCAGGGGCTTTCTACCTCTGAGCTATACCTTCAGCCCAATTTTAGTTTTTATTTTGAAACAGTCTCATTAAGTTGCTGAGACTGGTCTCAAACCTGTAATCCTCCTGTCTCAGCCTCCCAAGTACTGGGATTACAAGAATGCGCCACTACACCTGGTTCTAGTATTCACTTTCTAAAAAACTGTTCATAATACTCTCGTGATCCAATGTCATTTGTTGTGGCAAGAATGCAATGGTTAGCCCTTGTATGGGACACTTTGTGGCCTCTTCAGAGAACCCTGTAGAAAAACTCTGTACTCCATTCCTTGATGACTTTTGGATTTTCTCACTGACTTTGTACTGTCTCTCTGAGCTCCAGCCTTCTCTCCTTCCACAGTGCTCCGAGACAATGTTCCCCAGAGTCCAGTCGGGCTGTGGAATGTTCACCCCCGCACCCCACTGTCCTGCTCCAGCCAACCTCCTGCCTTCCTGCTGCTGCAGGGGTGCCTAGCCACCTATTTCTAGGGCTCTGCAACTCAAGTGCTTCCCAAAACTTCTGTGGGCTCCACCTGGTGGCAGTAGGAGTGGGTCCAGGAGTTCTGCCGCTCAGCAGGGGTAGACTGGGATGTGCTTCAGACACTCGGCTTCCCTCCTGGGAATAGCTGTGATCGAGTGGTTCTCTTGAGACCCATGTCCACACCATTCTTCACAGGGAAGGATAGAGAACATCCTACTGTTAGGATTCCCCTTCCAGGAATTCTTCCCGAATGAACCCGGATGCATCTCTTCCGTGGGCTCTTGGGTCTAAAGGCTGGTCATTTGGATACCTCTAAGTGGCAGTGTGCTGAGCACCTCCCTGGAGAATATGAGGCACAAATCACCCATGGCACGTGGTTTTGAGGCTTTATTCAAATTCTAGGCAACCGAAAAGTCTATTCCACGTGTGTGTGTGTGTGTGTGTGTGTGTGTGTGTGTGTATGTGTTACTAGGGATTGAACCCAGGGGCATTCTACCTCTGAGCTATACCCCTGGCCTTGTTTTTTATTCTTTATTTTGAAACAGGGTCTCACTGAGTTGTGTCGGGCCTCATTAAGTAGCTGAGGCTGGCGGCGAACCTGCAATCCTCCTGTCTCAGCCTCCCAAGTACTGGGATTACAAGTGTGCGCCACCATGCCCGGCTGCTATCCCACATATTATAAATGTAGAAGAGGTCATGAGCAAAATGACCAGCTTGAAAAGATCCATCAGTTGGTAGAGTAGAGAGTGAACTCCAGCCGGGCGTGGTGGCGCACGCTTGTAATCCCAGTACTTTGGGAGGTGGAGACCGGAGAATCCGGGTTCCCGGCCAACCTCAGCGCGCGCGCGCGCGCGCGATCGATCGATTGATCGATCTCTCCCTCTCTCTCTTCCCCCCCTCTCTCTGTCTCTCTCTCTCTCTCTCTCCCTAGTGAGGCCCTCCGCAACTTCGTGAGACCCGGTTTCAAAAATAAAGCATAAAAAAATAGGGCCGGGGGCGTAGCGCGGAGGTAGAATGCCCCTGCGTTCAATCCCCGGTACCGCAAAAAAAAAAAAAAAAAAAAAAAAAAAAGTGAACTCCAGTTTCTCTCGGCTCCCAACCAGAGGCCAGTGCTAGCAAACCAACAGTGTCCTGAGTTTCTAATTGTCCTCACCTTAGCTAAGGTGACAGACTTCCTGGCCAGAAGCCTGTGAAACCATTCCTGACTTTTTTCCCATCCCATGTGTATCTAACCCACATCAGGTTCCCTTAGATGTTTTCCTTGGAGCTGGTCTCAGAGGCTAAGAAGGGTAACAGGTGAGTGTTTTCATAGGTTCCTCCTGAATGCCTTAACTACTAATGATGAAATTTTTAGACTCAAAGACAGGCTGGTGGCTGGGCATGGTGGTGTATACCTGTAGTCCCAGTACTTGGAGGCTGAAACAGGAAGCTTGCAGTTTCAAGGACAGCCTCAGCAATGTTGTGAGACTCTTAGCAACATAGCTGGACCCTGTTTCAAAACACAAAAATAAAGAGGGCTGGGGGTGTAGCTCGGAGGTAGAATACCCCTGGGTTCAGTCGCCAGTACCACAAAATCAATCAACACACACACACACACACACACACACACACACACACACACACA